>MCJB01017886.1:109481-152571 GCA_002018475.1 Nicotiana obtusifolia | reverse complement strand
GATGCACCGGTGTCCATGTACCACTGTGGGTCAGTGTAATTGAGATTCAAATTTGTGAGAGCTGTGCCGATACCACTTGGGTTGAGAGCATTATTTCCTGTTGGGCCGAAATCAGGTGATGTGTTGATGTTGGTGACCGTATAGGCCGGGTGTAGTGGTTGTTTGTCGGCAATAGAGTTGTTGTTGTTAGTAGTTGCCGGTTCATCACCCATGATGAGGGGATGGGCGAAAAAAAATTTAGAGTAAAAAGGCTCTGATTACCATGAAGGAATATGATCTTCTTTATTGATTCTCAATGGTTTACATGATCCCTATTTATAGTGCTAGAATACAAATCAAAGACCAATAGGGATTAGTATAGGAACTAAATCAAATCAATGGAAGATATGGAATAATAAAGATACTTTCCTAATATAAAATATATTCTACTAATATAAAATATACTTTCCTAATATAAAATATATTCTCCTAATAAGAGGTTCCTTACCTTTAAACAGGAACAATCCAATTTGACCTTAAAATCCATCCAATGCTGCCACAAGAACAAGGGAGCGAAGATAGCAATCAATTAGGATTTTTCGGCACTAGAATCACTTTAGAAGGCTTGAAATCACCTTGGTTTGATATTAATACTTGAGGGAGTATCTTACAGAACATAAACAGCTTAAAAAAACCTCCCACACGAGCTGGAACAACACAAAAATCAGCAACAACAAGAAGAAAAAGCAACTTATTAGCGCCACGGGATTCTCGACACTTGATTTGTGTTGTTTGTCCTTTGTTTTAGTCTTGGATCCTGAGAGAACCTTGAGAGAGTGGTCTTAGGGTTCTAAGGTCTGCATATAATGAAAAATAATGACTTAAAATGGGGTTGAGGCGTGTTATATACATCTACAAGTCTTAATCGCCTATGTGGGCCCCACAGAGAGCTGCTTGGTGCAGTCTCGCGAAAACGCGAATATCTCACAACTTGGAGATCATATAGACAAACGGTTTAATGCGTTAGAAACTAGACTCATAGAACTTAAATTTGGTGGTTACATAACCCCGTAATTCCAAGTAAATTGGGAGAAAAACTTAGTGACATTTGACCTAAAATATAAGTAAAATTATGAACGTAGGTTGCGACAACTTTTGTTTCATAAGTCGTTTGACTTCAAGACTTATGAAATGGATATTATATGATTCAAATACCTTAAATATAACCTCTTGGTAATATTAATCACCTCTAGATTTACCCAAAAATGCGAGTTACAACATCCTTGATTCGCTTAACTTCTAGTACTTGTTAACCACTCTTATACACTCTTGTATCATTTAAGACCAATAGGACTAAAGTCTTATCATCTCAAAGATAATCTCTTCTCAGACCTACATAGACTAACTTACGGCGTAGGCTAACATATGCAAATGGGGGTTGTAACACCGAGCCTCCCCGAACGCGAGTTCATTATCGCGAAAGCATAGGCCAAACATGGCCTCAGCAATTTCCTCTTCCGCGATCGCATTGGTTCTTCTGCGATCGTATAGTGCAACTCTCTCACGCAAGCCTTCCTCCACAGCCCACCACGTTCATGACTCTACCCATGCAAACGTGAAGAACATCCTGGTCCAACTTCGCGATCGCAACTCCATTTACGCGATCTCGATGAACAAAAATGCCACCAGTCCAATTAGCGCTTCGCGATTGCGACCACCCTTCCGCGATCGAAATCGCGATGCACACCCTACACACCAGAAAGCAGTAGTGATAAAACAAGGGGAGTAAGTCTGAAATATCCTAAAACACTCCCGAGGCCCCCGGGACCCTGTCCAATTATACCACGAAGTCCCAATACCTTATCCAAACTTATTTAAAAGCTTGAACTGCCGCGACTTACATCAAAGTCACGAATAGACAATCAAAATTCTTCTTTCAACTTTTAAACATTAAAACTTTGACGGACACATCCGAATCATGATTAAACATTCCGAAATGACGCCAAACTTTACGTACAAGTCACAAATCACGATACGAACCTATTCCAAGGCTTGGAACCCCAAACGGACATCGATAACACCAAAGTCTACTTCAAATAAAACTTAGGAAATTTCAAAATTTTCAAAATGACAACTTTCCATAATAAGCGCTGAAATGCTCCCGGACTACTCGATACTCAACTCGAAGATACACCCAAGTCCGAAATCATCATACCAACCTATTGGAACCTTCAAATTCCAATTCCAAGGCTGTTTAATCAAAATTCAAACCTTAGTCAACTTTTTTAACTTAAAGCTTACAAATTGAGAATTTTCCCTCGAATCAACTCTCAACTTCTTGAAATTCAATTTTGACTACGCGTGCAAATCATAAAACATGAAGTGAATCTACTCAAGGCCTCAAACTGCCAAACGGCGCGCTAGAGCTCAAAATGACCAGTCGGGTCATTACAATCCCCACTCTACTTTATATTATTGTCATTGTTAGCCCATTTCTGTGTATTGTCTTATGAAACAAACACTGATATTATTTGTTCTTATCTCTGCTGTGGTTGTCTAGAAAAAATTATCTTAGGGTAATCAATCTCGTCGGGTAAAAGGGAAATATGGTTAAGATAACCTTTCACTTTATAAGGTTAATAATCTCCAAAATTTGAGTATATATCGAATGTTTTATAAATAAAGTTTCTCTTTCGTTCTCTGGCTTTTCTAACGACTTTTCTGTTAAAGGCATTTGCAAAACTCAACCAAGTTAAGCTAAAATGATTTTGGAAAGTCTTCGATAGAATCACTTAGGAAAACTTGTCAGCTGAAATGTTTTGGAAAGAAAAGCGATGCAGGAAAAAATCAATTTGGCGGTTTTCAAAAAAAAAGTTTGCTTTGAAAGCTAAAAAACTTACACCAAAACGAGCGCTTTAAAATACAGCCAAGGTTTACGTTTCCCACTTTGTAGAAATTGAATATTAGTATAAGCTCATATTTATGTACCTTTTATAAAAACAACTTTTATCATTTTAAAGGGGTCTCACGACTTAGTTTCAAATTAAACATTCTTTTCTAATGCTATAGACCTACTTTCAAACAAGTACTTTTCAATAAAACACTTTGTCACTTAATTAAGCTAACATAGACCCCCTTAGCAGCCATTAACCATTGAAAGATTAGGATATAATCAATTCCTTCCCCATATTTAGCCTATGTTTAATGAAATACTTTAATGTCAATTTTAAGAGATGTCTAACACCTTGCCCTTAGAATAACTAGAACTCTTACCTGGATTCTCACTGGTTTAGCGGACCATTAAGATAATGATCTTCACAGACTTATATGTAATGACCCAGCCGTTCATTTTCATCATTTGCATTCCATTCAACTATTTGAAGTCTTGAGTAGCTTCATATGATATATTAGATTTGTGTGAATCGTCAGTTTTGGTTTTCAAGTGATTCGGGATTGATTCGGAAAAATGATTCTCAACTAGGAAGCTTTAAGTTAGAAGAGTTGACCAAGTTTGACTTTTAAGTATTTGATCTCGGATTGGAGTTTTGATTGTTCGGTTAGGTCCGGATGGTATGCACGGATTAGAATTTGGATGTTTCTAGAAGGTTTCGATATTATTTGGCGAAAGTTAGCAATTTGAAGGTTTGGAATGTTCATAAGTTTGACCGGGCATTGACCTTGATGATATTGGGTTCGGATTGCAATTCATGGTTTTGATGTTGTTATGCATGATTTGAGGCCTCGAGTAAGTTCGTTTTATATTATGGGACTTGTTGGTATGTTCGGACGGGGTCCCGAGACGCTCGTGTGTGTTTCGGATTGATTTCAGACCATTTTTAGGCCATTTTCAACTATTGGTTTTTGGCTACAGGGGTCTATAGTGCGTTCACAGAGCATTGATCGTGATCGCAAAGAGTAAAATGGAAAAAATGGACCTGTGAATCATTTTCGCAGAGGAAGCTTCGCGTTCGCGACGAAGAAATTATGTTGTCACTAAGCTGACTTCGGAAGCTTATATCTTGCAATCTATAAGGAATTTGGAGATGATCCAAAAATTAACATTGTAGACCTTTGTTTCTAGCTTTTATAAAGTCAAACGATTTGGAGTTATGTACTAAAAGTTATGCCTGTTATACTAAAATCTGTCTGAGAAGAGTTTGGGAAAGGTTAATGGAAATTTGTTCATCGTGATCGCAGGGAAATGGCCGCGATTGCGAAGGTTAAAAGCTGTGCTGGAAAATTTTGGAATCGCAATCGCGAGTTTCATTACTGCGATTTCAAAGGGTACCTCTGGAGTAGTGTATAAAGTACTATAGTTCGAAGGTCTTGGTCATTTTATCATATTTTCAGCTATAGAGCTCAAATTTGGGCGATTTTGGAGGCGATTTTCACCACATTGGGGTGAGTAGTTTCTACTTAGTTTTGATAATATCACATAAATCTATCTTCGATTTTGGCTTTTCGATTATGAATTTTAAAGAGAAATAGGGGGTTTTTGTCTAAATTTTCCTAAAGTGAATTTTTGAGTTTGAACATCGATTCAGGATCGCTTTGAGTGAAATTAGTATAGTTGGACTCGTAATTGAATGGATTATCGAATTTTATTAGTTTTGTCGGGTTCCGAGGTGCGGGCTCGGTGTGAATATTTGGTTGACTTTGATTAAAACTGTAAAGATTCGACCTTTATCATTCAGGATTGTTTCCTTAGGCATTAATTGATGTTTTTGAGTTGCTTTTGGCTAGTTTTGAGCCGTTCCAAGGTTGATATGCATGGGATGGCATTTTTAGAGTATTGTTTGGCTTGCTCGCTATTGAATTTGGCTTATTCGAGGTAAATTCCATATCTAACTTGGATTTGAGAGTATTTAACCCTGGGAACTATGTTATAAGAGATGTATTGGGGTGACACACATGATAGGTGACGAGCGTGTGGGTAATCACAATTTTTGTTAACTATTAGACTATGACCGGACTTGTTTTGATGTTATATCTTGTTCTATCCGTGTTCCTACTTGTTAGAGTAACTGAGCTGTGATTCATGTTAGAAATCATGTTAAGGCTATGTGCTTATTCGGTTGAGACTTAATGAGGCTATTTCTATTGTTTTGAGTTTTCTACTCTAACTGTAATTATATACTCAGTCATGATTCTTCAGTTGCATATCATATCTCAGTCTTCTTTCACCATTTACTGTTATATCACATGTTATCATTGTTTGGACTGAGTGGTATGAGATTGTGAGACCTTGAGACTTGAGAGATTGATGGTTGAGGTAGGCTTGAGAGCCGTGTTGTGGGTGTTATTGTGGATCACGCTGCATGCTGCATCTAGGCCATATTGGCTTTATTACTATTATTATTATTGTGGATCGGGCTACATGCCGCAGTAGGTCTTATTGGTTTACTTATTATTGTGGATCAGGCCGGATGCGACAGCAGGCCTTATAGGCTTTTGATAGCGCTTAGGTAGGATCCGCCCTCCGGAGTCTGACAATACCAGTAGTGAGCGTAAGATCAGTGAGATATATACAAGTGCTTTTGTGAGGGGCTTATGAGCCAGGCACCCGTACAGTACTGAGTGATTGTGTGTGATGAAGTGGGCATTTGAAACAGACAACTTGAGTATATTGAAGGTGAGAGTACCTGTGAATATCATCATGAAATCATTTATTTGACATGCATGCTTGGCTTGTAGGCATAGAGATGTATATTCCTCACGCTAGATGGTATATGGTAATTGATGACTTGACATATATATTGACATGTAGGCATAGAGACATATTTTCCTCAAGCTAATTGGTAAATGGAAATTCTCATCTGGTGTTGTGTATTGGAAATACATGCCCATTGATAAAATCAAGTCTAGTTGATTTTCAGTTGAAATAGCTGGACTTGACTATTATACCTGGAAAGCATGTCTACTTTTCCGTAGTCGTGAATGAGCTGAGCATAATATTTTTTGAGCTATCACTTTTACTGCCTCCAAAATATTATTATGAGTTAATATCGGCTAATGGTGTGGGACACTAACCTTCTTTTGATCTTGTCACTACTTTCAACCGAAGGTTAGATTTGTTACTTATTGAGTACATGGGGTCGGTAGTACACACACTACACTTCTGTATCTTACATGCAGATTTTGGAGTTGATGTTGCTGTGTATGGTGGGAGCTGGCATTGAAGATGTACCTGCGTTCTAGTTATAGCTGCCTCTTGTACTTGGTAGCTTTAGATTAATAAATATTTTTATGTATATTTCAAACAGATGATGTATTTATTTCGTACTGGCTTTGTAAATTCTAAGTCTTAGAAGCTCTTGACTTGTACCACCAATCCTTGGGATTTTTTATAGAGAGTTCAGCTATTTTATTTATTGATTCTTGTTATCCTGTTTGAGTTGTGTTTGTATATCATTTGACTTACCTAGCGGGTTGGGTTAGGTGCCATCACGACTGGCTGGGTTTTAGGTCGTGACAATTTGGTATCGGAGCTCTAGGTTCATAGGTTCTACGAGCCATGAGCAAGTGTCTTGTACAGTCTTGTGAATTGGTATAATGACGTCCATACCTATCTTCGAGACAATACATGGCACCTAGGATAAAATTTCCATCTTTCTTTCCTCATTGTGCGACATTGGTTCAGCTCGAAGCGTATCTCTTTGAATTCCATCCACTCACTCATGTGTTATGTGAGCGCTCGGTATCAGCTGTGCATCGACGACTTGTGATTCCATAGATGATGTACGAGATGTGTTTCTATGTTTTTGTGATGGGCCAGTTTGGAGGACTTGCGGCCGAGTTTTGACTGCAGCTTGGGCACGATAATTTTAGTTGTGTGAGTATGGGCTTTTGGACTTCTATGTCCGGTGGTGTCCCTAGGAGTGGGACTGGCGGCTCGGTGAGTGGATGGATAACTATATGATGTGTATCATGTGGCGGATGGACGTGTTCGGATGGCTTTGACATAATGAGAAGAGTTGCTTGGGATGTGAAACGGACTATTAGGTCTGTCTTGATGTGCTGTACAATCTCGATATATGTGTGTGTCGAGGGCTCTTTCATGTTGTTTATTTATGGAACAAAGTATATTGTCATGTCTTGTTGATGAGTTCAGACTCGGGAAGTTAAGTGATTGCGTAGTAGTTTTGACTGGAAAGGGTATAGAGAGATAACAGTTTGAGGCTGAGCATGTGCTTTATCACCTATGAGGTAATCTGTGGATGTGTGACCCTTATGATGTTGTGTGGAGAGTTTCTTTCAACCAGTGGGTTATATGTGTTGCAATTTGAGTTTGTATCGGTTGAGAATGTTGACATAACTATCACAAGGATGAATGCAAGCTTAGTGGATGATTTGAGGTACTTTATGGTTTTTGTTGCATGAGCTTATGAAGGATTTAGTTGAATTTCAGTGCGCGATTATGGCAGTAATAGAGTATGGGTATTGTGAGTTATCTAATTTTTTGCTCTATGGATTTGAGCTAAGTGGGGGAGTGTATTATCGACAATTTGATTGCATGGTTATGAGTTGTACTGGTTTCGGTTTGAGGCATACTTGTGAATCAGTTATGATTTGTAGAGATTGAGATGGAGGATGACTCGAGTAACAAAATTTTTGAAGACGGGTTATATTACACTTTAAGGGTATATGGAGATCATGGGATTATTTGAGTTGTTGTCCGTTACAGATGTAGTACGCATGGAGTAGGAATTTACTCGGTTGCGTTAAAGCGGGATTAATTCTTTGGGTGTTATTGTGCTAATGGGGCATAGGTCGTTTGGCCTGTTTGGGCAGTGCAATTGAGATTTGAGCAGAGTGGATGACTCTCAAGAATGTTCAAATGGATTCAAGATTTATATGTGGCAATTGGGAATTCCCGGGATTAGTATATGGCTAGAATAAGAGATTTGCATTGGATGGTGTTGATTATGGATTCTACATTTCAGTATCAGAAATGTAAAAAGAACAACTTTAAATTCACAGAAGGTCTCTTCAGAGTGGGTGTCTCGGTTGTGGTAATTTTGGGGTGCTTAAGAGGGAATACAATGGCTTATAGGCCTTAGGGCGGTGTAGTTTTATGTTAGGATCTCTCGTGGTGAGCGTTGGGTTAAGGGTCGTAGGAGAAGTGTTAACTTGAAGGCAATTCGGGGGTAACTTGGAGAAATAGGATATCTTGGTGGTAGATTGGATCAGCATGGTAATGGGTATAATCGGTTCTTTGGGTTCTTATGATGTGGTGAGTCTCTACAGGTGTTTTGTGGCAATACTCTTGGGTTTAGCTACCTACATGACTTGGTTGAGTTCGAGGGATTCAGTTTTGATGGATTGGTTATGTGCAAATGGGATTCTTAGAGTTCTTGATGATTTCTACCACGGCTTGGGATGGATATTTTCTACAGGCATAGGGAGTTTGTTGTGCGTTGTGATTTTCTCCTTAATAAGATCAGGTGGAAGGTTTCTAGCTAATTGAGTATGTAATTTGCTTGGGAATCATTGTTGATAATGTGGTTCTCGTGTTTTCATATGATGGCATAATAGATGCGGTGCGTCGTGTGGGATATAGATTTGCATGTACAAGGTCACGTTTCAATTTTGAAGGGAAGTTCACGAGTTCTTGGATAGCATGGACGGTTCCAAATGTTTGGATGAATACTAGTACTACTTGGTATTACCTTACAAGGACGAGCATTTTAGAAGGCACACTGTGTCTTGACTTACGGATGCTTCATTGGTATTGTGGTACTCGCTTGGTTGATCGACTTCTAGTGTTGAGATTTTTCTTTATGGCACGAAAGAATTATGGAAGTATTTCTCGTGGAATGGTTGTGTATGAAGAATGTGTCAGTCACTTAGGTGGTCGAGTTGGGATCGGATATGGTGATTATGGTATTCTAGGGATTTGGAAACGGGGAGTTCTCCTAGGAAGATGTTTTCGTGGTTATGGACTGTGAAGGTATATCCAAAGTTAGACAACTAATAGTATGTGTTATGGTTAGGTTACTGTAGACTTTTGGGGGGTAATTTATCTAATTGTGGGTGACTAGAGTTGAATTGGGCGCCCATTGGTAGGCTCAATGAGGATGTGTATTCTACACCGGGTTAGATTTGTTCACTCAGCACTGTTATTATTGAGGGGTGTGTCATTCAGTTGGAGTTGAGCATACTCGCACTCTAATATATTATATGTGTTACTCTTCTATGCTACAATGGGCTGTAATCTGTTGGTTATTTGCACACTAGATGCATTTCTATTTGAGCATTATGGTGAAATTTGAGCCATATGGTTATTGGGGTGTTGAATGGTTGAATGCGCCTTCGTTATGGTCTTTTCGGGATGTGGTATAATGTGTTAATCACTTCTCCATGGTTATGGTCATGCACTTCGTGTACTTGATGTCGAATTGCTTGTGGTTGTTGATTTTTAGCATTGTGGCTTGAGGTATTTCATATGGACCGGTGTTTGATGGGTCACACATTACAGCGGGCTTATGTTGGGATATGATCCTTCATAACAGATTCGTGTGTCTTGGTTCTACCATGTGTGATGGGTTCATAGCATTGTGTTTATGGTGGTACTTGTTGAGCTTGCAGGGCGGTTCCCTCATTTTAGTCATTTTCCATGTTTGGGTGGATTTGAGTTGTTGCTTATTGGTGCACGAATCGCATAGTATGTGGCTCTAGGTGTTATTGGTGTGGCATGTCGCTAGAGCAGCTTTTACTAAGTGAGATGAGGTTATTAAACATGGAATGAGCACTATCGGGATTGAGTAAGGTATGTTTGGAGATGTGATGGTGTCACTAGTCAGCTTAGAATTTGGGCTATGGTTCTTATTTGGCAAGAGAGCTCCATGACTTGTTGATTTGATATGTGGTTATGACTCTATGTGTGTTTCTTTCATCATTGGCAGTGTATGAAGGTTAAGAACAGGGTTCTAATTGATATGAGGTTTGTTACCAGTACCGGGTTTGTTTTTGAGCAACTATTGTGATCGGGAATTATTGCTACAAGTATGTGAGTTATGTGGTATATCATGTGATTGCATCTTGGGTTATGGTTATGGCTTGATACAACTTCTTCAGACATATACAGTGTGTATATGTGAGATTACGGTCTTTTAAGGAATTCTGGATGTTGGAAATTGGGTTCCAAGGTTTATGGGCTAAGGTTGAAGGAAAAATCTTCGGGTTATGTTAGAAGAGTTGACTAAGTTTAAATTTGATCTCGGATCAGAGTTTTGATGGTTCCGTTAGGTCCGGCTGGTGATTTTGGACTTGGGTGTACTGCCAGATTTACATTTGGATGTTTCTAGAAGGTTTCATCACTATTTGGTGAAAGTTGGCAATTTGAAAGATTGGAATGTTCATAAGTTTGACCTGGAGTTTGACCTTGATGATATCCAGTTCGGATTGTGGTTCCGGGAATTGGAATAGCTTCGTCATGTCATTTGGGATTTAAGTGCAAAAGTTGAGGCCATTCCGAGTAGATTTGGTATGGTTTGGCACGAGTTTTGGAAATTGGAAGTTCAAAAGTTTATTAAGTTCGATTTATGGTGCGATTAGTGGTTTTGATGTTGTTATGCGTGATTTGAGGCCTCGAGTAAGTTCGTATTATGTTATGGGACTTGTTAGTATGTTCGGACGGTGTCTTTAGGGGCTTGGGTGTGTTTCGGATTGATTTCAGACCTTTTCAGGACATTTTCAACTACCGCTTTTTAGCTACAGGGTGTACAGCGCGATCGCGGAGCATTGGTCTCCATCCCGAAGAGTAGAATGGAAAAAATGGACCTGTGAATCACTTTCGTGGAGGAAGCTTCGCGTTCGCGAAGAAGAAATTCTTCTGTCTTTGAGCTGTCTTCGGAAGCTTATATCTTGCAATCTATAAGGTATTTGGAAATAATCTAAAAACAATAATTGAATCCCTTTGTTTCTAGTTTTTAGAACGCCAAACAATTTGTCATTTGGAGTTATGTACAAAAAGTTATGACTGATATACTATAGGCTGTCTGAGAAGAGTTTGGGAAGGGTTAATGGAAATTTGTTCATCGCGATCACGGGGAAATGGCCGCGATCCCGAAAGGTAACATCTGTGCTGGAAAATTTTGGAATTGCGATCACAAGGTTGGTGACCACAAATGCGAAGGGTACCTATGGGTCAGTGTATAAAGTACTTATTTCAAGGGTCTTGGTCATTTTATCATATTTTGAGCTATGGAGCTCGAATTTGGGCGATGTTGGAGGCGATTTTCACCACATGGATTGGGGTAAGTGTTTTCTATTCGGTTTTAATTATATTTCATGAATCTATCTTCGAGTTTTGGCATTAGGATTATGAATTTTAAAAAGAAATTGGGGGTTTATTGTCTAAAGTTTCCTAAAGTTAATTTTTGAGTTTTGAACATCGATTCGTGGTCGGATTTGAGGGAAATTAGTATGGTTGGACTCGTAAATTAGTGGGTTGCTGGATTATGTGAGTTTTGTCAGGTTCGGAGGTGCGAGCCCGGGTATGACTTTTTGGTTGACTTTGAGTAAATGTGTAAAGATTCGACCTTTATCATTTCAGATTGTTTTCTAAGCATAATTTGATGTTTTTGAGTTGCTTTTTGCTAGTTTCGAGCCATTCAGAGGTTGATACATATGAGACGGCATTTCTAAAGTCTTGTATGGCTTCTCGGTATTGGATTTGGCTTGTTCGAGGTATATTACATGTCTAAAATTGGATTTGAGGGTATATAACCCTGGGAACTATGTTATAAGAGATGTATTAGTAGGGTGACACACATGCTAGGTGACGAGCGTGTGGGTGTGCACTAGGGTAATCATGATTTTTTGTTGACTATTAGACTATGGTTGGACTTGTTTTGTTGCTATATCTTGTTCTATCTGTGTAATTCCTACTTGTTAGACTAGTTGAGCTATGATTTTTGTTAGAAATTATGTTCAGGCTATGTGCTTTTTCGGTTGTGTAACGACCCGACCGGTCGTTTTGAGCTCTAGAACGTCGTTCGGCGGTTTGCAACCATGACTAGTTTCTCCTCATGTTATAGGACTTGTACGCGTAGTCGAAATTTAATTTCGGGAAGTTCGGAGTTGATTCGGATGGAAATACTCAATTTGAAAGCTTTAAGAAGGAAGAGTTGACCAAGGTTTGGCTTTTGAGTAAACAACCTTGAAATCAGGATTTGAATGTTCCTATAGGTTCATATAATAATTTTGGACTTGGGCATATGTTCGGGTTGAGAATCGGGTGGTCCTGGGGTATTTCGGCGCTTATTGTGGAAAGTTGGCATTTTGAAGGTTTTAGAAATTCCTAAGTTTGATGGAAAGTGAACTTTGGCGTTATCGATGTCCGTTTGGAATTCCGTGTCATATCAGGATTCATGACTTGTACACAAAATTGGGCGTCATTCCAAAATGTTTACGTGTGATTCGAATGAATTCGTCGAAGGATGAAGGTTTCAAAGTTAAGAAATTGAATTTAATCTTTTATTATTGGTTTTGATGTTATAATTTGTGTTCCGAGCCTTTGGACAAGTTTACATATGGTATATAAACTTGTTAGAATGATTTAACGGGGTTCCTCGGACCTCGGGTGCGTTTTGGAGTGGTTTCGGACCACTTTTAGGCCTTTTGGACCTGCTGATAACTAGTGTCAGGGGTGTGAAATGCGATCACGGAGGTCTGGGCCGGGATTGCGAAGAGCAAAGTGATGTTCCAGGCCTTGTGAATCGCGATCGCAGAAGGAAGGTCGCGATCGCATAGAAGGAAATTTTGCTGCCAGTGGTCTGACTTCGGGAGCTTATATCTTGCAATCTATTAGGGATTTAGGGATTATCCAAAAAAGGAAGTTGTAGAACTTTAAATCTACTTTTCATTAAATCAAACGGTTTATAATTTGGAATTTTGTCCAAAAAGTTATGGCGATTATAGAGAAGGGTGTCTATGAAGAAGAAAATAAAAATTGTGCATCGCGATCGCAGCCAAAGGAAACGATGTTGGAACTTTTTTTAACCGTGATCGCATGAGTAATGACCACGATCGCGAAGGAGGAGACTTGACAGGTATATTAAACATCTAATTTCGGGATTTTGAGCTTATTTTCTTCACTTTTAATTTCTTGTAGCACATGTGGGGCGATTTGGGTGATTTTTGAAGATCATTTTTGCGCATGAGGTATGTTGTTCCCACTTGTTGAAATACATGGATTACATATGAATTTAAACATGGAATTTTTAGAATTGGGTATTTTGGAAGAAAACCTAGAATTTGATATTTTTAAATTTTGATTATGAAATTGGACATGGAATTAGGAATAAATTATATATTTGAGTTCGTGGTATCAGTGGTAATGTTTATCTTCAAAAAGTTTTGGAATCCGGGCATGTGGGCCCCAGGGTTGACTTTGTTGACTTTTCTAGCGGAGTTGGAAATTGTTATAAATTGTTAAGTTATGAGTATTAAAGTATATTTTGATTGGTTTGCACGTTGTTTAGATAGCTTCAGATCGATGGGCACCGGTTTGAGGTGTTACAGAGGCGTTAGAGCAGGTTATCGGATTTTGGAGTGAGGTAAGTCTCCTGTCTAACTTTATAATAGAGGAATTACCCCATAGGTGATGTATTTGTTACATGCTACTTGGTGTGGGGCCTATGTACGCCCGAGGTGACGAGAGTTCGTATGTAGCTAAAAATATGTTTATGTCCGGGTGTACTTAGGACATTATCACGTAATATTTGAATTATTTGAACTCATTTTTCTAGCTTAATTAAGTGAATTTGTAATTGAAATTTATTTGTGAATATATTAGGCAGAGCTTTATCACATTGAGTTGTTTGGCAAGATATTTGATAAACGGTAAAAGGCATGTTTACTTATGCTCCTGTACCAGTGTTGTAAGCACGTGACTCGTAATTCGATGTGTTTCTTCCTTCCTGTGGATCGGATCGAACTCCTCGGCAGTATATTGAGATGCATCTCTGGTTCGCACCAGTTGACCCTCGGTAGTGTACACACCACTCTGGATTGGGCCGTACGACCTCAACATAATCATGTGTGATACCCCTAGCAGTCCGGGTATTCTTGAGATACCCCTTTTAATGAGGACTAGCATTTATATGGTATTCCTTATTCATTTGAGATTGCATTTGATATTTCTGATCTATCGAGATAGCATAGGAGATTTGAGAGACTTATATCGTCAAAAGAAATGTTAGAGGATTTTGTTAGTTACCATTTTACCTCATTATAATTGTTGTGCTTTCTATCTCTTTATGATTTATCATACTAATTTATTGGACAACCAGTAAGTGTCGATGCCGACCCCTCATCACTACTTCTCTAGTAGACGTTGATTTACGAAATCATGCTACACTTCTACACTAAATTTTCCGGATATGACAGGTTCATTTGGTGGTCATCTTGGCACATAGGCGCAGAAGACACTATGGTGAACTGCATTCCAGGCTAAGTATCACAGCCCACAAAGCCCATATCATATTATTTACTTTATCCTGTCTAATTTACATCCCAGACAGATGTTGTATTATTATTGTACTCTTTAGTAAATGCTCATGCACTTGTGACACCGGGTTTTGGTATATTCTAGTAGATGTTGATGGTTTTGCATTAATACTGTCACCTTTTTATTTCATATCTTACTAATATTGTATCTACCCATGATTTTTAAATCCATAGATTTATTTATTTAACAAATTTTTATGATTTTAAAAGTAATCAAATGAATTATTATTTAGATGGTTCACCGTTGGTTTTCCAAACGGCGACGTTGGGCGCCATCACGGCCTAGAGTGGGTTTTGGGTCGTGACAGCTTGGTATCAGAGCTCTAGGTTCACTTAGGTCTCACGAGTCATGAGCAAGTCTAGTAGATTCTTGCGGATCGGTAAGGAGACGTTTGTACTTATCTTCAATAGGCTACATGGCTGTTAGGAGAACTTCCCTTTCTTGATTCCTCATCGTGCAATATGATTTCGTTGAAGCATATGCCTTTGGTTCCTTCCTACATATTCATACGCGATGTCGGGCATTTGTTATCAGTTGAGCACCGACGTGTTGTGAAAATGCTACAAATGCGGTGTAGGTTGTTTTTCCCTGAGTATGCAGGCGGACTATCATCGTCTCCTTATGGAGGAGTATTCTGTCTTTTCAACCCCATATTGGTGTTGCCTACGGATTTGAAACTATGCACTGTGTGTTGTGATGTTCATGCGTTGTTATCACATATTGCCGGTGTGAATTGTAGGATGCTTACTTATGTGTTGTGACAATGAATGATTGGGGAGGAGGATTAATTAGTTCAAGATCGGGAGATTCAACATTAGATTCTAGGGGATGAGAGGCAAATAGACTATGGTGTTCAGGCGTTGGTTGATGCAGTCGCGAGATTAAATATTTCCTAATTTAGTGGAACTCTTGCTAATATTGTGGTGTCGTTGTCCTTGTTTGAATGTATTGAGGCTCATCGGTGTGATGGTCTTCTTTTGTTTGCCATCGACGCAGGGTGTTATGAAATGGTACCTAAGAGGCGGTTATCAGAGATGGTGATGTTTTGCGGCTTCAGGGTCGGATCGGTGCTTCCGGTGTTGAATGGTTAGAGAGGGATGATCTTTTTGGAGGCTCAGAGTTGGTGGCAATTTATCAGTTCGGGTGCTACAGAGATGGATTATTATTTGACGTTGTATATTGGCAGCGAATGAGGAGGAAGGACATGGTGGGAGGTGTCTCACGGTGGTTGAATTGCTAGCAGGTCAAGTATGGACAACAGAGGTGTAAAACTCCATAAATTTGGATTAGTTGTAGATCCGTTAAATGAGTATTAATGTGACCTTTTAGACAAGTGAAGTCCTATCAGGATGAGTATGGGGGGAAACAATCATTTTAGAATCAAGACCGAGAGTGAGGTGAATAAAATTCAATAGAATCGACTAAGTTTATGGGAGGTCCGTTTTATAGCCTTAGACGGTGCAAGGTCATAAAAACTCATGGCCATAGACAGTACAAGGCCATATAAACTCTATGCCCCAGAGAGTGCAAGGCACTGTCCAGGGCATCAACCTCAGCGCCTCAGACAGTGTAAGGCACTATAATTTTGGTGCCTTGCATATTTAGTTGGGCGCCCCTTATGGTGCCTCACACCGACGTTGTTTATCCGAGCTATTTTCATTTTTCTCCTCAATTTTGGGACGTGTTAATTTATTTAAAAGCCCTACCTTCGTTCCCCTACACCCCAAAGACGAAAACCTACTCTAGAAAGGGAAGCTCTTAAGAACCTAACTTCCCCAAGGTCCCTCCATCATCCAAGGTAAGTTCTAACGATGATTCTTAGTTAATTTCAATTCTTCAACACCTTATTAACATTGATAAATCCTTCCACTCATTACTATTCAATCGAGACACCATTGTTGAGAAAGAAAACCCTAGAACTCGAATTCAAGGGGAGTGAACTTCAAAAGGTAATGCATCTACTCCCTAATCATTTATAACTATGAATTGATGAGTATTGGGAGAATAGTAAATGGGTTTTATAAAGAGAACTGTATGAACCATGCTAGGGTTTTGGGTTGTTAACTTATGATTGTTGTAAACGTTTGGTGATGAAAAATGGTGTTAGTTAAATCTATTTGGGGTTGTTGAATCACCTAGAAGTAGTAGAATGAGAATTGGGTGAAGAAAACACCATTTATGAGGGCTATGAGGCTTTACATCCAAAGGGTGTTTGATAGAATTCCTATGCTACCAAAACATGAGCATTAGTGCTAATATTGGTTCCTTTTGATATATATTGACATAGATTATCGTTGAAAAAGAGGCGACAAACATTGTGATATGTAAAGGGCCAGAGTCCAGGTATGTGAGGATAACTCTCTATGTTTGGGAATGTTAATAATTCTCCTTATACTACGTTTCCTTTACGACGTTACTAATTGCCTCAGAAATATAGTTAAGCCTAGTTCCTTGGATAGTTGCAGAACTTCTATTCTCTAGCTTCATAGCTCATTCATGACTTTCATTCTAAATGTTGTAAGCTCAATGCATATTCAGTATAGAATTGGGTTTGATGCCCCCGAGTCTCATAATAGCTTACTCAGCATGTCGTAAACAGTTGAAGTTTCAGTGTTCATAATAAGTTCAAGAATACTTGTCTCAGTCTAGTCCTATTCAGTATTCCAATATTAGGTAACTTAGTGTGATTCAGTATTTCAGTATCATGTATTGCATTATGATTTTTATTTCCAGATTTTAAATTCCTGAATGTTGAACACCTGTATTTAGGCCTGAGGCCGCAGTTAATGCTTTATGCATCTTTGGGCCTGAGGCTACAGTATATGTTTTATGCATATTCGGGCCTGAGGCTGCAGTTTATGCTCTATGCTTCTTTGGACCTGAAGCCTCAGTTTATGCTTTATGCATCATTGGGCCTGAGACTATAGTTTATGCTTTATACATCTTTGGGCCTGAGGCTACAGTTATGTATACGTATACTTGGGCCTGAGGCTGCAGTTTATGCACATAAACATATTGGGCCTAAGGCTGTAGTTATTTATACAAATTAAATGGGTGGTTCCTCATTCAGTAGAGGGAGTATTCATATCTTTACTTCCTCTATTAAGTTCAGTTATCATTTATCATTTTAGTTATCAATTATCAGTTATCATTTCAGTTTCAGTTTCAACAATTACTATTTTGGTTATCAATTATCAATTCTCAGTTATCAGCTCAGTTTCAGTTTTAATATTTACAGTTCTTTTTTTCAGTTGTATTACATGCTTTTAATATTAAGCAATGTTTAGTACATATATGTTTTAGACTTGTATTAATGTTTCAACATTTTGATATATATCATTCAGACTTTCGGTATATCAGCTTGTGTTAGTTTATCTTCCGCATTCAGTATGTTATGATATCACATGTTGATCTAGCCAGTCAGTTGGTTCGCTCGGTCACATGTAGTCAAGCACCGAGTGCTGTGTTACGTCGTGGCCCAGGTTCGAGGCGTGACAAGAGGCCGAGTAGTTGCTTAAGGAGATGGTTTAACCGAAGTAGGAGTGGTAGAGCATTGTATGGATTCCGTGGTAGGATAGTCACATGCTTTGAGAAAGTTTAGAGCGATTTGGGGATCATGGTGGACAAATGACTAAGTCTATGAACATCATTTGGGTTGGTGGCTACTGTACTGAGGAAGTATGAATATGATGGAAAGGAGCTTGCTTGGAATGAAGAGGGGTGTGAAAGCTTGATTATCATTTTGAGATGCAACATGACTTCGAGTTTTGGAATGATTTGTTGGACCTTCAATTGATGCTAATGGGGAAAGAAAGGACTCTTACAACTGATGGACGAGCATGGGCTCAAGAAGGTTTACTGATTTCATGGTAGTTGTAACAAGGGCATTGTTGTTGGAAGATTTCCATATAGAATTACACAGGTGGGCTATCTTCTGTGAGCAGGTTAGCTATTGCGTGATGTTTTATGAAGTTTCTACGAAGAGTTCTACTTTCTACCCAGCGGGAGGCTTGTACTATGATGTAAGCTTGGATCGCTTGAAGAAGATGGTATGATTGTTAGGAGGTCGAAGGTGCGATTGTGGATGATAATTCAAAATGTATTATGAGTTTAACAGGAGATAGCGAGAAACTCGACTGGTTAACGGTGCGAGATCATGGTGACTAAGAAGGAAGAGTCATTGTGGGTTATGAGTTTATGTGATCATAGCTTAAAGCTAAGTGAGGGAGCCTACAATCTACGATTGGATCACGTGGTTGTGCGCCTTGGCAGTATTGGGTTATTGATACATTAGTATATCATTTATGAATAATGAAAGAAAACATCAAGGCAATTCGAGCAAAGAACTTGATGAATGTGTGCTACATTTCGCCTTATCAATTCATGTGCAAATTTTGGGATGACTCAGAGTTTATGCTTCTTGCGGATGTGATATACAAGAAAAAGAATTCATCTGGTTGCTTCTTTGGAAGTGTTCATGTGCTAAAGAAGCACTAGTGTTTGGTTATATACTCGGAACTAGGTCAGAGTGGGTGACTCTCAACAATGGTTCTAGTGGGTTCAAGAAGTAAAGTGCAATGCCTAAGGATTTTCGAGTTCGTCGTGTGCCAAAGGAATTAGTTTTGCAGCGAAGTGTGAAAGAGAAATAGACATAGAGTATTTCTATGAATGTTACCGGGTTTGCGGTGCGATGTTAGAGAGATGGAGGAAACAACTTTGGAGTGGCATGCGGCCCTTCGGAACGGGTGTATTAATTGGAGATAGTATTGAGTGCGTAAGGAGGGTATGAGATGGCTGGTGGGTATTAAGACGACATGGTCTCGTGATTTGAGTCAATCGGTTTGAGCGTTGTTTGAGGTCCGTTATGTGTTTGAGTAGAACTATTATTTTGCAGTAAAGTCAAGAGTAAATTGGAAGAAGTTGAGTCAATTAGTAATGGTCTGAATCGGTATGGTTGTGCAAATGATCAATTCCTTCGGTATGTAAAGGCTATACATGTGATTCGTTGCTATACGTGCGGGCATGACAACCACCGTAATTTGATTGATTTTGGAGGTATTTGATTCTGAGGGCCTTGTTATGCGTAAATGCATCCTAGAATAGTTATGGCGATTTAGACCATGACTTGAGGTTTGCATTTTCTGCAGTTATGGAAATTCAGTTGCGTCTTCCAATTGTTCTTCTGAAATAAGTGGAGTGAACGGAGTTCTAGACGATGAAGTCTTTATTCTACTAGTGGTTCAGGGGTTATGATGACATTCTTGGACTCTCGCGTAGCGACATGATAGGTGTAGTGAGCAGTATGGAATCGGAAGTTGAGGATCAAGGTTGCAGTTCGGTTTTGATAAGAATGTCATGAGCTCGGAGAAGCAAGGGAGGATTTCAAATGTTCAGAGTATGCTGGCACTATTTTCGGACAGTCTGTGGATGGTCTACACTGTGGAGGATCGTGATCCTCCTCCGATGTTTTGTGAATAAAATCGATTTGTGCACCTTCACCATCGATCATCTGCTCCGTTTATACTGTCCCTGAATCTTCAGGGAGGGACTGATAAAGCTTGCACGCCAGGCCAGCAAAGCCCCATTTTCGAGCATCGACGAGGACTGGGATCGAGGCTGGCAGGGTCGTTTTGTCCGGGTGAGGACCTCGGATTTGATCCCCGCCGAATTCAGACCATTCCCCAAGAAATGGAATGCATCATGTAAGTAAAACTTTCCCTCAAACTTTCCCTCAAATGTTCATCTTTCTTTTTCTCATTAGTATTCATAACGGCGCAGCTGTCGCTTGAGTCCCAAATGCTGTCCCGCGACTCAAGGAGTGGGTCGAAGGTATTATCTCACATATTCCCTGCTCCGAGCGCTCGTGGCATAGACTCTAGAAGGGCCGTTGGGAGGCCCGTTCTCATGGTAAGATTCTTTTTCGGAACAGGTTGTATTAGGCTTCTTCTCTCAGCATTACGTTCTTGTTATTTTTCCTTTATTTCCCTTTTGTAGGATTGCCTAAGTTCATTGAACTTAGGCCCTCGGTTGGGGACGAGGACCTACCTGCCAGTTCTTCCACTTCTGGCCAGCCCAAAGCCACAGCAGGGGAGAAGAAAAGAAAAAGGGCCCCGAATTCACCGAGCTCGAAGAAAAAGAAAACGAGAAAGAAGCTGGTTCATAAGCCAAAGGAAACCTCCAGCTCCCGAGTGCTTGACTCAGAATCACTCCTCCGGCTCAGAGACGAGCCCCAGGAGGATGAAATCTTTATGGCCCATGAGCCATCTGTCCCCCTGGAACAAGTGGCAACCGAGGGGGAAAGGACTGAAGCTAATCCCCCTCAAGATCTTGAGGCTGATGCCGAGGTAAGGGCCGAGGACTCGCGAGATGTCGGTCCTGCCCCGTCCGGCATTATAGATATTTTGGGATCGCCTTCATTAACAGAATCAATGTTCCATGAAATCCGAACAACGAAGGAGCGATCCCATAAGGAGGTCCATGGAGCGGATGATCCCCTCCGAGGCCTTTTTGACGGTATAGACTCATATGCCCCGGAGGATTTTACCGGGTTGGGTGTTTAGAGGTGCCGAAGAAAAGTCCACCTTCAGAGGCTGGCGGGTCGAGCTCGAGCCCGAGCCCGAGATTAACCAATCGGTACCCCGCTCGAATCACGGATCCTGGTCGAAAGCGAACTGTCGTTATCACCGTTTTCGAGGATACCCGGATCCTTTCCGACCCCGTAGGGATAGCCAGTTACCTCCGGTGTCTGGTAACCGAAGAAGCCTAGGCTGAAATGAACGAGGTAGACGCGCCATGCCTGTTCAACGAAGCACAACAGGCGCTGAACCGAGTAATTCCTGATAATTCTCGATGATTCTTCTCATATTTGAACTAATTTTTGATAATTCTAATATCTTTTCTCGTATTTGCAGGCCTCGGTGCTCCACCACGTGACCTTCCTCCGGTACCGGGATGATCTGAGCCAACTCGAGGCCGAAGTCAAAGAGCTTGCTGAGAAGAGAGGCATGTATAAGCTTCTCAGCGAGCAACATGAAGGAGAAGTCAAGAGCCTCCGAGTCGAGTTGAACTCGGCTCAGAAGGAACACGCCGACCTATTGGAATAGGTAAAAATATTTGAAGTTAGCAATGATGAGCTAGACACGGTGTCTAACGGTTAGAATCCACAGGTCCAACAGAAGGTTGATCGGGTCGACCAGCTCCGGGTTGAGATGGATGAAGTCAAGGCCATGGCTAAGGAGTGGAAGGGCAAGATGGACCGATTGACTTCATAAAAGGAGACCGCCCATGAGCGGTTGGCCTTGGCGAAGGCCCAATTTCAACCGATGAAGGAGAAGACTGAAACCCGATCCCAAAAAATTGAAGACCTCCAATCTCAGCTGGGCTCTGCCGTCAATGAACGGGATACCCTTGCCAAGGAGCTTGAAGTGGCCAAGTCAATGGCGGAAATAACTAGGGCCGACGTTGAAGAGATGGTGGTCCAGTATAAAGCTAATGCTGAGGCAGCTCAAGAATGCCTGAAGGCCATCATCAAATATGTGTGGCGGTAGTCCCGGAGGGAGGCTCTCGAGGAAGTTCATGCCCGAGAGTTCGATTTATCGGCCAAGAATGAAAATTTTAAGAGGCTTGAAATCGAGGCTAAGAAGTTGGCATACCCCGAGGAAGAGGAAGATTCCGAGGGTTCGGGCGGTGGGAAGACCCTGATGGTTCCGTTGACGAGGCGGGCTCCAGCGAAGATCGGACTTCTTAGGTGCCTTGTAAAATTTTCTTTTCTTTTGTACTTTTGTATTTTGTTGAGGTCGTTTGGCCTTTATAAAAAAATTTATTTATATATACAAGGCTTTTTTCCTTTGACAAATTTCAAGCTTGTTTCTTTTTGCTTCTTTATTTACGATAGCAAAGATTTTGAATGCCTTAGCACGTAATAATTAGGTCTTGTTCGGAGGTTCGAACAATGCTCGTTCTTGATATTATTTTGCTTAAGATTCGTAGGGGCTCGGTATGACCGGAAGCTTTCCCCAAAGTGTTTACTTAGAATTCTTTAGATTATAATTTTGCCGAGGGTAGCCTGTGAACCGATTTAGAAATTTGAAGGCCGTATGTTTTGGTTACGGATCTCAAACGTCTCCGAGCTATTCTAGGACAGTCATAGCCTCTTATGTTCGGGTGTTTCCCAATGTGCTTATTACCCCGAGTCATCGGGGCTCGCTCAAGACAATAGTCTCCGAATGGGGATGGCCGTAGCCTTTGAAGTTCGGGCACTACCTTATAGGTTTTGTGCCCCCGGGCTTCGTAGCCCGAGCCTTCTAGGCTTGTCCATGACGGCAATCCCCAGCAGGGGTGATCTCTTGGATTTGGATGGAGGTGGCCGTTGGGCCCGACATCCTTAAGGAACAAAATACAGTAATGTTTTAGAGACAAAATATGTATCTGCAAGGTAGAAACTTTCATTTATTTTTGTGCAACATACGAGATTGCAAATGTTACAAGCTTCATGTTATGGCTTAAGTGGTCTATGCGGGCACGGTTCATTTTACCGTTTAGCCCTTACAACAAATCATATCCACCAAGTCCAGACTTGTTTGAGCATGAAGTTTCCTTCCTTTCTAATATTATTACCCGAGGGTGATGACCCCCTGTATTCGAGGCTGATCTTTGAGAGGGCTTGGATACTGTTGATGCGAACCTTGACTCCAGTTCATAGTCATTCTTCAATTCTAAGTTAACACAATCCACAATTGCCTCGTTAAAAACATTGCCGAAAAATCCATTTGGGACAAAACCGATTCAAGGGAAAAAGAGTGCAACGCGTGCTTTCAAGCCTAATAGTTGCATCATTCCTTAGTCGTTACCTGCAAGTGTTAGTCCAATCCGTAATATATTTAAAGAAAAGTAATGAACGGGATCATACCTTAGCAATAATATCGTTTTAAGTGGGTTATGTTCTAGTTGTTTGGTAGCTTCTCACCGTTCACCATTTCGAGTTTGTACGATCCTTTGCCGGTGATCTCAACAATTCGATATGGACCTTCCCAATTCGGTCCCAGCTTCCCTTCATTCGGGTTCCGGGTGCTCAGTGTCACTTTTCTTAACACCAAGTCCTCGATATTTGAAGTGTCGAAGGTTGGCTCTCTGATCGTAATATCTTTTGATCCGTTGCTTTTGGGCAGCCAACTAGACGAGGGCGGCCTCGTGCCATTCGTCTAACAGTTCTAGGTTCGTAATCATGGCCCCGTCGCTTGATTTTTTGGTCGCATATCAGAACCTGGGACTCGGTTCTCCTACTTCGACCGGTATAAGAGCTTTGGCACCATAGACCAACAAGAATGGGGTGGCCTCGGTACTGGATTTTGAGGTCGTACGATATGCCCATAGGACTTTGGGCAAGATGTCCTTCCATTTCCCTATGGCGTAGGTCAACCTTGTTTTGAGGTTTTGGAGTATGGTTTTGTTCGTGGACTCTGCTTTCCCATTTCCACTAGGATGACAGGGCGTTGATAGGATCCATTTGATCTTATGGTCCTCGAAAAACTTGCTCACCTTGCTACCGATGAACTGCTTCACATTGTCATACACGATCTCGGTCGGCATTCCCAATTGGCATATTATGTGGTCCCATATGAAATCAATAACCTCCTTCTCCCTGACTTTCTCAAATTTTTGGGCTTCCGCCCATTTAGAAAAATAATCAGTCATAAATCAGATAAAATTGAGCCTTACCCGGTGCCCAAGGCAGGGGATCAATGATGTCCATTCCCCATTTCATGAACGGCCAGGGTGACAAGACCGAATGCAACGGTTCTCCGAGCTGATAGATCATCGGAGCATGTCTCTGACATTCGTCGCATTTTCGCACAAATGCTTTTGCATCTTTTTCCATGTCGATCTAGTAGTAGCCGGCTCTGATTATCTTCCGAACCAATGACTCGGCGCCCGAATGGTTCCCGTAAGTGCCCTCGTGGACTTCCCTTAAAACATACTCGGTGTCTCTCGGGTCCAGATATATGGTGAATGGGCCATCGAATGCTCTTCTGAATAAGGTACTGTTTTCGGACAAGCTGAATCGGGCTACTTTCATACGCAGAGCTCTCGATTATTTAGGATCTGAGGGAAGTTTTTCGGTCTTCATGTAATCTATGTATTTGTTTCTCTACTCCCAGGTTAAGCTTGTTGAGTTTATCTCGGCATGGCCTTCCTCCACTACCAATTTCATGAGTTGTACGATCATTTTCGAGTTGAATTCATCATCGTCGACCGACGATCACAAGTTAGTAAGAGCATCGGCCTTGCTGTTTTGATCCCGAGGTACATGTTGTAAAAACCATTCCCTGAATCCACATAACGTTATATGTAGCTTATCCAGGTATCTTCACATTCGTTCCTCTTTGACTTCGAATATTCCATTGGATTGGTTCACCACGAGGAGGAAATCGCACTTAGCTTTGACCACCTCGGCCCCCAGCCTTTTAGCCAGTTCAAGGCCTACAATCATGGCCTCATACTCGGCCTCGTTGTTAGTCAATTTTACAATTCCAATATATTGCCTAACTACATTACCCGTTGGTGGCTTCAACACAATGCCAAGTCCGGACCCCTTTGCATTAGAGGCACCGTCCATGAAGAGGGTCTAGATTCCGGAAGAGGTCCCCGAGTTCAACAAAAACTCTTTCTCGACCTTAGGAATTAGGGCTGCCGTGAAGTCAGCCGCGAAGTCCGCCAAAATTTGAGATTTGATGGTTGTTCAGGGTTGATATCCGATATCGTACCCCCTGATCCCTCCGGCCTATTTGGCCCATAGTCCTAAGAGCTCGGGCTTATACATTATGTTTCTTAATGGGTAAGTAGTCACAACACATACGGGGTGGCATTGAAAATACGGTTTTCGATTCCTAGAGGCGCTTAGCAAACCGAGCGCCAATTTTTCTAGGTGAGGATACCTAGTTTCGGGCCCGCCTAAAGTTCTGCTAACATAATAGCTAGGAAATTGCGTACCTTCCTCTTCCTGGACTAGGACTCCACTTACCGCTACCTTGGATACCGCCACGTACATGTACAATTATCCGTCTGCCTTCGGAGTATGAAGCAAAGGTGTGCTCGAGAGGTACCGCTTGAGTTCCTCCAAGGCTGAAGCAGTGAAAAGAACCGATGGCTCTTGTCGGAGGACCTCGAGATGAATCGACCCAAAGCAGCTATGCGTCCGGTTAACCTTTGAACGGTCTTGGCATTATCCACAATGGTGATGTCCTCGATAGCCTTGATTTTATCGGGATTAATATCGATTCCCTGGTTGGACACCATGAATCTGAAGAATTTCTCGGACCCGACTCCGAATGCGCATTTCTCTGGGTTCAGCTTCATATGGTACTTTTTCAATATATTGAAGGTTTCCTGCAAATGTTTCAAATGGTCCTCTGCTCGCAGGGACTTAACCAACATATCGTTAATGTAAACCTCCATTGATTTCCCTATTTGCTCTTCAAACATTAGATTTACTAGGCGTTGGTAAGTGGCACCGGTATTTTTTTAGTCCGAATGGTATTACGTTATAGGAGTAGGTACCGAATTTAGTGATGAAGGATGTTTTTTCCTGATCGTCCGGGTCCATCTGAATTTGGTTGTACCTGAAGTAGGCATCGAGAAAACTGAGGATCTCGTGGCCAGCTGTGGCGTCGATTATGCGATCGATGTTTGGCAGAGGGAAAGAGTCCTTGGGGCATGCCTTGTTTAAGTCCTTATAGTCTACACACATTCTTAATTAGTTAATTTATTTCCCTTTTTAGGGACTACTACTTTGTTTGCTAACCAATCTGGGTACTTAACCTCTCTGGTGGACCCTATTTTAAGGAGTTCAGATACCTCGTCCTTGATGAATGCATACTTGACTCCGGACTGAGGCCTCCTTTTCTACTTGACCAGATGAAACTTCGGATCCAGGCTTAGCTTGTGAGTAGTTATCTCCTGCGGAATCCTTGTCATATCGAGGTGGGACCAAGCGAAACACTTTATGTTAGCTATAAGGAATTGAATGAGTTTTTTTTCTGAGCTAGGGACTTAGACCTGTGCCCAGGTGTACCTTACGATCAGGCAGGTGTTCGATCAATATGACTTTCTCCAGTTCCTCGACTGTTGATTTAGTGGAGTCGGAATCATCAAGGACTATGAAATACCTGGAGACTCCGTAGTCGTTGTCCTCATCCGTCCCCCGCTACCCCGGTTCGATCGAGGCAGGTATCGGTAATTGCTATTTGGTTTCATCTTTGGCCACCAGACTTAGACCCTTCGATATCGGAAGTGCGGATACCGGGATCACCTCGTTGCCTGCGAACATCTCCTTTGCGGCCGGTTGTTCTCCGTAAACGGTTTCAATCCCTCTCGGCTTCGGGAATTTCAGCACCTAGTGCAGTGTCAAGGGTATTGTCCTCATGTTGTAAATCCATGGTCTCCCGAACAGAGCGTTGTACCTCATGTCTCCTTCGATCACGCAGAACTTTATTTCCAGAATGGTTTCGTCGGTGTTCACCGGTAATGTTATCTCCCCTTTAGTGGTCTCACAATCCATGTTGATTCCGCTTAGAACCCTGACTGCAAGCACGATTTTGTCTTGTAGACCTAGTTGTTCCATGACCCTTGATCTAATGATAATGGCCAAGCTACCTGGATCAATTAACACACGTTTAACTCGAGATTTTTTTATGAGTACAGATATTACCAGTGCATTGTTGTGGGGCTGCACGATGCCCTCAGCTTCCTCATCATTGAGAGAAAAGGTTCCTTCTGGTACGTAATCTCGAGTCCGTTTTTCCCTCGTGATGGATACTTTAGTGCGCTTTAACATTGGCCCCTGGGGAACGTCAACCCCACCGATGATCATGTTAATGACGTGCTGAGGCTCCTCCTGCTCGATCTGCTCACTAGAATCTCTATTCCTGAAATGATTTTTGGCTCGATCGCTTAGGAACTCCCGAAGATGTCCGTTGTTGAATAACCGAGCTACTTCCTCTCTCAATTGTCGGCAATCCTCTGTTCTGTGGCCGTGAGTGCCATGATATTTACATATTAAATTGGGATCCCTATGGGTTGGATTCGACTGTATAGGTCGAGGCTACTTGGTGTCTTTGATGCGTCCAATGGCAGACACGATAGCAGCAACATCAACGTTGAAATTGTACTCCGATAACCTTGGCGCTTCCTTAGACCCGATGGGCCTGTCGAAACCGTTTTTGCTCATGAGTCCTCGGTTATTTTGACCTCAATCTCTTCTCCTTTCACTTCTTACTGGGTTTCGTCCAGATATGTTACCCCTACGATCACTGTTGTACGGTTGATACCGATCTCTACTTGACCTTAGTTCATGATCAATGTCTCTTCTGGATCTGACACTAGCTTGGATAGGATAAACAGACCCAGAAAAGGCCCCAAGCTGATCGTCTTCGACCCTAATTTTTTACTAGTATCGGTTATGCACATCGGCCCAAGTAACAGCCAGATATTCTACCAAATTTTGCTTCAAAATAGCTGCAAAACCAATGAGCTACGAGCATTGAGTCCTTGGGTGAAGTCCTGAACGGCTCAATCGTCTGCTACCGGCGGTAGGTCCATATGTTCCATTTGAAACCTTGACACGAACTCCCTGAGCATCTGGTTATCTCTTTGCTTTACTTTGAAAAGGTCCGATTTCCTGATCTCGACCTTGATGGCTCCAGCGTGCGCTTTTACAAAAGCATCTGCAGCATAGAAAATGAGTCAATAGAATTGGGGGGAAAGTTGTTATACCATATCATAGCTCCTTTTGACAAGGTTTCTCCGAACTGTTTCAGCAGGACGGATTCGATCTCATCATCTTCCAAGTCGTTCTCCTTGATGGTGGCCGCGTACGAGGTCACATGTTCATTTGGATAAGTTGTTCCATTGTACTTAAGAAATTTTAGGCATGCAGAACTTCTTTGGGATCTGTTTCGAAGTCGCGCTCGAAGGAAAAGGTTTTTGAACAAACTTTTTTGAGTCTAGGCCTTTCAATATCGGAGGTGCTCCGGGGATCTGGTTGACCCTGGAGTTGTAGGTCTCCACCTTCTTGTCGTTGGCTTCGATCTTGTTTTCTCCCGTTTCTACCCATTTTGTCAAATCCTCGAGCATCTTTATTATATCACGGTTGGTCCAGGGTTCAGCTTCATTTAGCCTATCTGTGGTTGGTTCATATCTGCGAGTGTTTTCCCGGGACGGTTCGGACTCAACTCTACCGAGAGCACGGCTTTGGTTCTGTAGTTGGGCTATCGCTGCTTGTTCATCCTGCATCATTTCAAAAATCACCCATAAATTGATCTCATAGCCTTCACCGTCACGAGTATCTTAGGCTACCAATCGGACTCCCCCGCAGACGTTGTTCTCAGGAACGATGGGCAAATTCGTGTTCATGGCCATATGTGAGTTGGAGTCGATTGGGCCCGCAGCAAGAATTTCTTTAGGATCGGCAAGGAACACCTCGTTACCGGGCACCATATTGTTGTTCACGCCATGGTGTCCAGATTCAGCATCCGTGTTTAGAGGGGCAAATTGGGAGTTCGACATTTTAAACTTAGACCTGAAATCAAAGACACTTTAAAGAACAAGTGTGAAGTAGGGTATGTTATGGAAATTTGTATCAAATTGCGACTATTATCCTTAGCCCCACGGTGGACGCCAAACTGTTTACCCTCAAAATTGGATAACAATTAAATTTGTAAGTGATTTTAAGGATATGCGGATTAATTTGATACAAAACGATAAATTGAGTTAAAATGGACAAGTAAAGATACAGTAAATTCAAACCACGCGAGGAGGATGATTCCAGCCTTGATGAAGCATTCACCCTCGGTCCGGGCTCACAATGACAATTTTGATGAACAAGAGAAAGAACTTACAATAACAGTAAAGATAATAGTATATTGCTTTGGAATGCGTGTTACCAACGTGTCTAATGAATTATCATACCTCCCCCCTCCCCCCTCTTTTATATAGTAGGGGAATCCTTCTAAGTACAACTTTATAAAAGGTAAAAAATCTTCTGTTTAACTGATTGTCGGTTCTTCATCGATACGTGCAGGGATCCACGCCGCGATATTCGGCCGGTCGCGGATATTACAGCCTTCTATTTGGCCGTGCTTGATTGTTCGACAATGTCTTCCGAAGTCTTTCAGGATTTGGATCGATCTCAAATCATTACCCTGATATTCTCGAAGGCAGACAACGTGCCCCTGGATTCTAACTCGACGAGACCTTTGTTTCGATTTCGATCCTTCGCAATCATATCTCGAGTTCTTTTCACCCTATTGGAGTCCGGAGTGAATCATGAGCCCGATTTTTATCCGTATATAAAGAGGCTATAGATACTTTCTTAGAATAAATTATATAATATATTATCAACTTAAATTTTTAATTATACTAGTGGATGATTTCATACATTATTTTAAAGATTTATAAAAAATTTATTAATAAAAGTAATCATGGATGAAAAATTAATCCGAGGTCTCTTTAGTTTTTGTTTTTTAAGTGTGACCGATACTAAAATATAGAAAAGGCAATATTGGATTCCACAAGTTTCTTTGACAACCTATCGATTCATAGCATATGCCTTTAGACTTTAACTATTGGCATTATTTGATCGTAAGATAGGACTTTCTTTATTACATAATGCATGAATATTTCACAGGTTCAGAATAAATCCATTTTTTGAGGTCAACACCAAGTCGCAAAAATAAGATTAAATTTCATCATTTGAAGTTTACCCTTTTTTCCTCATGTTTTTTTGCACCTCACCTACATGTTTTTATAAATTTATGTGATTTTTCAATTTCTATATCGATTAATATTCTGCTTGCTGTTATTGCTTCTTTCTTATTTTTTTTGTATTGAGGGTCTATCAGAAATAACCTCTTTATTTTCACAAAGGTAAGGGCAAAGTCTGCGTACACTCTACTCCCAAACTCCACTTATAAGATTTTTACTTGATTTGGTATTTTTATAGTTATTTATACTGATTAATATTGTTGCACGTGACTAGAAATAAGTTAATTGATAGTTGAATATTTTTCTAATAAAATTAAGACATAAGATATCGTTATTGGTCCGTGAAGCGAATTGAAGACTATGCTAAACACTAGGTTTCTTTTTCTCATATATATATATATATGAGTCATGTGTGAGTCCTAAATATTAGACTTTGTGCATATAAGTTTAAATAAGGAAAGATCTAAAATACAAAGTTTTAGTTGATTTTAAAATTTTAAATATTAGGATAACAATCTGTATACGGTCGAAGTCGGGCCCATCTATATGTGGTCGAAATCGGGCTCGACTCTATATAGTCAACATCGAGTTCAATTATTGCACGACAGATCGAGTTCTGAATACGTACGGTCGAAGATCGAACCCGAGCCTCATCGAAGCGGAACACGAAGCTAGAATGTCCAACCTCGAGAACACCGAGCTCGTGGTCCGAAATCGATCCTTACTCCGAAAATGTCCGAAGGAAGATCATTAAACCTAAATGACAGAAAGCCAGAATATCTGTAATGGAATGAACATCGCGGTAGGAATCTCGAGCACAAATCAATAAAACCGCTTAATTAGCAAATGAGATTTTTTACCTTGTACGGAGATTTTTACCTTGTATAGAGTTGCACTAGATGTACGACCATCCTACTATATAAAGGGAGGGTTGAATTATTTGCCAAACACTCTTCCAATCATCAATAAAAAGAAAAACATTGGTATATTGCTCTCTTGAATCATTTTGTCATTAACTTGTTCCAATTTCTATTATAATCAGTTCCTGCCCTAGAAGGATCAGCCAACGGCCAAGAATGTCTAACTCGGGTGGTTTACATTCTTTTCATTATCTGTTAATTTTAACTTTCATTATATTATTCGTCATTTGTATCAAATTAGGCCACTTATCCTTAAAACCACGTATAAATTCAATTGTTATCTGAAATTTAGGGTAAACAGTTTAGCGCCCACCATGGGGCTAAGGATAATAGTGGATACTTGATACAACTTTTCGTCACACACATTGTTTCACACTTGCTCTTTGAAGTGTCTCTGATTCCAGGTTACAATACAGAAATGTCAAACTCTCAATCGGCACCTCTGCACATTGATAACGAGTTCGATCATCAAGGCGAAAATAATAACATAGCGCCGGGTGATGAAATTCCAATCGATGCTAATTCACATGTGGCGGTCGATGCAGATCAGCTTACTGACCCCTCAAATAGCATTCACTGGGGAGTCCGATCAGTGACACAAAATCCCAAAACGTCGAAAGGGACGGGATCAGCCTCCGGATAATCTTCGAAATTTGCAAGCCCAAAAGGCGGCGATAGCTCAGTTACAAAATCGAAGCCAAATCTCGAACAGGGTTGAGCCTGGCCCCTCCCGGGAAATTACCCATAAGGATGGATCGGTTGTAGGAAGGTTCAATGAGTGTGAATCCGGGGCAAATCCCGGAATTATGAAGATGCTCGAAGAACTGACTAAACGAACACTACTAGAAATCCAGAAAAAAGCGACCACGAAAAGCGACCAACGTTGGTCGCTTATTGGCAAAAAATGACCAAAAAGCGACCAAATAGGCCTGGTCGATATTAAGCTGGTCACTTTACCTTCGGGACCAAATTTGGTCGCTAAATTAGCGACCAACTTTGGTCTCTACAGTAAAAGGACCAAATATTCCAGGTAAAGAAAATAGCGACCAACTTTGGTCGCTTTTAATATTTTAATAATATAATATTAGCGACCAAAGTTGGTCTCCAAATGTAAATTATATTTTTTTATTTATTATTAATCATAAAAAAGCGACCAACTTTGGTCTGTAAAGAAAATATTATATTTTAAAATCTTAAAAATGGAGACCAAAGTTGGTCGCTATATTATTTATTTTTTTAATTTTTTTTAAAGTAAGAGACCAAAGTTGGTCGCTATTTTCAAGAATTAAATTTTTTTTTAAATTATAAGAGACCAACTTTGATCGCTATATTTGCAAAAATTATTTTTTTTAAATGAAATAGAGACCAAAGTTGGTTGCTTTTGGGAAATCTGGGTTAAATAGCGACCAAAGTTGGTGGCTATTGCCCAGAAATTTTTTTCTTTTTTAAGGGAAAAGCGACCAACGTTGGTCGCTTTTCTTGGTATATTTTTGGCAGAAACTGCCTGTTTTGGCAGCTACACCACCTGCCAGCTTACCAAAATTCCTAAACAGGCATTTTATGCCAACAACAACAATAAACAACAACAACAACAACAACAACATTAAAACTAACAAACTATGAAGTTCAATAGAACTAATACATTAAGCTAACTAAACTAAGTTAACTGTTATTACAAGTCAAGGATTATTTTGTACATCATTATCATCACCGTCTGATGAACCTTCATCACGGTATAGAGAAGGGTGTAGTTGTCTAGGATGGGAAGAATGCTAACGGGGAGGACGGGAGGAAACGAGCACGGGGAAGGCGAGCCTCTAGCGATGACTCACGAGACCGGAGAATCAGAAAACTGCCAGAAGCCAAGAGAGATTTGAGCTGCTCTTGTATGCCAACGTACTGAGCATGTATAATCTTTTCTCTTTCCTTGGTGGCTTCTAGCTCGGATGTGAGCTTTGCCATAGTCTCCCGCATAGAGGAGAGGCCCTCCCCATCAAATTGCTCGGCTTTCGAGGAAGTCCCTATTCCTTGCATTCCACACTTATAGCGATGGAATTTCTTAGTAGGAAGCCCATATACCTTCCCCCATTTTGGACCGCCAGCATCCTGCGTCCATATTCTTTCAGCATCCTCGTCCGAAGGTTGGATTGGGTCGCAGGTGGCTGACTGCGTATGAATTCCTCCACTTCAGCTGTGAAGCGACCCTATAATAAAAATTACATTGAATTAGTATTTCAAAATTTATATAAAAGTAAATCAAAATACTTAATGAAAAGTGAAAATTTACATGTACAGTCGAGGCTCGGCCCTCGACCCACCTTTTTTCATCCGTCTTTTTCTTCTTCTTTACAATATGAGTCTCCTTGAATAGCTCATCTTGCTTCATCGGACGCCCCAACTTCTTTTCCTGAAAACTCATAAATTTTAGTTAAGAAACAGAATAGATATACTTTGAAAATTAAAATAAATTAAGCAATTACGTACCATTCTTCTCTTTATTATCTCTAGGCTGATCGCACCTCCAGTGTGCAAGGATCCTCCCTTCTCAGATGCACGAGCTTTCTTTCCTTTTTCGCTCTTCTTTAAGAACTCTGCTGTAAGCCATTGCCTTTGCAAATCCTCTCATAAATGCTGAAGCAACCAGCCAGACTTCTGGTTCAACTTTCTAGCTTTGGAGAAACAATGCGACAACCGCTTGCGAGCCTTGAGATGAGAATTTGCAGCCACATCCGCGCTAGAGCGGTTTTCCCATACACACTTGCTCTGTATTTCAAAAGTTAAGTATTATATGAAAATATCATATTAGATGAAAATATCATAAAAGCTATATTCGATATATTATACTTAGCTTTTATTAGCTAATAATTATTCAAAAGTTAAGTGCATTAGCTGCTTATAATATAGTATATAATATATTAGTGCATACTATATAAATATATATATGCACTAAGTATTAGTGCATTAGCTAATATTATATATCGAATATAATATTAGCTAATAAAAGCTAAGTATTAATGCACTTAACTTTTGAATAATTATGTATTAATGCACTAAGCTTTTATCGAATATATATATAAGCTATATTCGATATAATATTAGCTAATGCACTAATAATTAGTGCATAGTATAGTGTAAGTATGTATGTGTGTGTGTGTGTGTGTATATATATATATATATATATAATACATATTTAGATGAAAATATCATAAATATAAATAATTGTACTGCTTAAAAGAACATTTATACCTTAAATTGATTGAAAATTTGCTCCTTCAGCGAGAATGGGAAATCACTCCAAGTCACATAAGGGCCATCATAAAGCTTTCTGGTGGCTTGGGTGATTATCCTTGTAGTAATATTACTAGGGATGAACCTGCAATTTAATATAAAAAATACATTAATATCTTAGTAAAACTATACAAAACAATAAACGTAAAAATAACAAATAACTCTTACCCATCACCCTCAGGGACTATGATGATCCTGCCATATTGATCATAATGCACCTCCTCGTCATCATCAGCATCACCGTCCGAAGCATGTATATCAGAGGCATGCGTGGAAGGTGTAGGGGGGGGTTAGAGCTAGTATCTCGCAGGCGAAGGCCTGAAATAGACGGAGTCCCAGATGAAGATAGCTGCGAGCCCTATGACTGCGACATAGCTGTATGGGCCGCAAGGGGACGTGACACTGATATCTGTGACCCGAGTGGCTGTGACCCGAGTGGCGGTGACACTGATGCCTGTGATCCATGTGGATGTGACATGGATCGATGCGGTCCACGCGATGCAGATGGCTGAGATCCACGTGGCTGTGCGGCAGCTGGATTGTATGTCGAATGTACAGTCCTATGGCCCTGTGACGAAAGACCTAGTGTCTACACGAAAGTGTAGGGCTGGTGATGTTGTGGCAGCTCAGAATAGCTCTGGGGTGGAGGCAAAGACATAGGCATAGGCATAGGCATAGGCATCTCTGAAGAGGCAGGAAAAGATGGAGTATTATTTTCTACCCTCCTCTTTGGTTTCCTAGCCTTTTCTCGACCCCGAGAACTGGTAGAATTATTGTTACCTTGACCCGTGCCTGTCATTTGCATAATATAATACATATTTAGATTAAATATATAAAGAAACTAGCTATAAACGAGAGTTGTTAAAGAAACCAACTTTTTAAAGCTCATCGACGTATAGTTCCTCGCCGAGAATTCTTCTTCCTCACTAGTTTGAGCTTCATCAGTTGATTTTTCTTCCTCGTTTTCTGTAATTCTTACTTCATTTGTATCAACTTCCTCCAATATGTGTTCAGGATGTTCCAAATCATTTTCTAAAACTTCGTCCACTATTTGGTCAACGGTAGAGATATCGTTTTGATATGCAACATCTAACACATTCTCGACTTCCACCCTATCCACAGGCTTAGTTTTTATTACAACCCACCAATCAGACTTATTCCGCCGCAATGGATAAGGAGCATAATACACTTGCCTAACATTATGTGAAATTATGAAAGGATCATAGCGATCATACTCCCTCGTATGATTAACCTCAATTATGTTGTATTGATTGTGTACTCTTGTACCTCTTGTTGGATGTGGGTCAAACCACTTGCATCTAAAGAGTATCAATTTCTTATATGGCCAACCTGTATATTCTAGTTCTATTATTTCTTTTAGCACACCATAATAATCAGTATCTCCATCTTGGTTGCCATCACCACCTTGAACCCACACCCCACTGTTGTTGCTATTTTTATTTTTAGAGCAACACTCGGTATGAAACTTATAACCATTCACAACGTACTTAGACATTGTTGTGACCTCAACCCCAGGTCCCCAAGATATATCTTTGAAAAATTAATTTACACTATTATTTGGATCATTTACCTGCATATTGTTAAAAAAATTCATAAGTTAGCATAACTTCCAAACATTTTTTACCTACAAAGTGTTAGAATATGTTAAGGAAAAACTTACAAATTGTTTGAACCACGTATAAATCTCGTATATACAACATCATGGCCAAATTGACCCACGAAGTGACTGTGACACATTAAATATTTTTAGTAGTTGCATTGAGATGTAATCACAACAATTTTTATATTTTGATAACTACTAAATCAATACTTACTTGAGAAATGGTACAACTTCGGGACAATTTAGCAACACGTGAAGTGTAGCTGACTTGAACTCCATATCACTCAAACTTCTCTTTCTAACATCCTTAGAACATCGGCCTGGTTGATTGAATATGGACATAGGCGGATATAATGGATCATTCCTAAGGTCGACCGTGTGCCTGTTGGGCCTATTCCTAGCACATGGCATATTACTCTCAAAATAATAAGAGCAAAAATGAGCAGTTTCCTTTGCAAGATAAGCTTCGCATATAGATCCTTCAATCATATTCCTCTGCTTAACAAATTGTTTGCATTTGCCAATTGTCCTACATAATTTCAGGTTAGCCAAGAACATTAAAATAAAACAGAAAATTACATCAAACATATAATATTACCTCTCAAAGGGATACATCCATCTGCATTGAACAGGCCCTCCAAGTCGTGCCTCGTGTACAAGGTGGATTGGAAGGTGTTCCATCACATCAAAAAAAACACATGGAAATATCTTTTCCATCTTAGAAGAAGTGACACGAATGTTCTAATCCATCCGGAGTAGGTTTTCTTCCCTTAATGTGGAAGAACAAAAGTCTTTGAAAAACAAACTAATCTCTGTGATGGGTTTCCAGATTCTTTCAGGAAAACCACAAAATGCAATAGGCACTAAGGTCTCCATGAAAACATGACAGTCATGACTTTTCAAATGGCTCAACTTCTATACCTCCATATTAACTTTTCTCCCAAAATTCGACGCATAAACCTCAGGCATCTTCAATTTCGTTACCCAATCACAAATTTGCCGTCTTTCCTCCAAAGTGAATGTGTAACTTGCTTTGGGTTTGAACACCTTACCATTGTTTGCTGTCTGCAAGTATAATTCAGGCCGCCTGCAATATTCTTGTCAGTCCATTCTAGCTTTTGCGTTATCCTTTGTCTTACCTTTAACATCCATCACTATTGTCACGACCCAAAATCCTAACCATGATCGTGATGGCGCCTCTCATGAAGACAAGGCCAACCAATTCAAACTAAACTTCATTCACACAGTTAAACAATACGAAAATAATATAAGTACGGTTTAATAACAGTAATTTGCCGAAAAATATAGTGAACCATCCCGACTACAGCCCGAACCGAGGTGTCACAAAGTCATGAGCAACTAATGAAAATCCGAATAATAAGAAAACTGTATCAATATCTTTGGCACAATTATTTGAAAATAGTGGAAACAACAAGGTAAAAGAGATACGGGGCTGCGGACGCCAACAGCTACCTCGTAAACTCTGAATCACCACCCTGACAGTAGTAATAGTCAATACCTCGGAGCGGAATCAATAACGCCTGAATCTGCACGCATGGTGCAGGGAGTAATGTGAGTACTTCCAACTCAGTGAGTAATAATTATAAATAACAACTGAGAGTAAGGAAACACATTAGGCATACAACAATCCATAATGAAACAGTAAAACATGTAAATAATCAAGTCAATAACATGATGTAAAAGAAAATATCATGACTGGCCAAGTCATATCTCGTGACGGCGTGTCACCCGTTCCCATGGGTACCCCGCGCTTACTGTGGGGGGTGTAGTAGCGCAATATCTCGTGACGGCGTGTCACCCGATCCAATTTATCATATTCCGTGGCGGCGTGCCACCCGATCCCATTTACATCATTTGAAAAGTCATTCAAATTCCAAAACTGAGTTAAGAAATGAATCAAATCAGTTAGGAAACAGTAATAAATTACGCCTGAAGGGTCCACATAACCGGCACGAAGCCCAAATAATACCCCTGAAGGGTTCACATAACCGGCAAGAAGCTCAAATATGGCAGTCAGCCCAAATCATAATGATAACACGTAAGTTTCAATCAATTGCATAGTAAAATCATCAATCGGGACGGACCAAGTCACAATCCCCAGTAGTAAACGACCCCACGCTCATCATCGAGCGCGAGTCTTACTCAATATAGCACTACGATGTGCAAATCCGGGGTTTCAAACCCTCAGAACTCATTTAAGATCATTACTCACCTCAATCTGGCTAAATCATTAGCCCACGACACCTTTGCCCTTTGAATTGGCCTTCACGTGCGTCGAATCTATCAAAATTCAAAACAATTACGTCACAATATGTTGAGGGAACAAAGCCCAAGCGAAAACGATCAAAAATACTCAAAAATCCCGAAATTAGCAAAACCCGAGCCCCGGGCCTACTTCTCGAAATTCAGTAATTCTCCTCAACGGGTTCCTTACCTCATCACGAGTTCAACCATACAAGATTTATTAAATTCCTGACATCAGCTCGACCTCTAAGTCTCAAAATCCAAGCTTAGGGTCTTCCACAATTTTTCCCAACTTAAATCACCAGTAAAAATGCTAAAAACAGATATAATCTTAGGAAACTCTTTCAAAATTGAGTTAGGAATAACTACCCCGATGTTTCCCTTGAAATATTCCAAAAATCTTTCAAGATTTTGCTTCAATCCGAGTTCCCTAGCTCCAACCACGTTCAAGATGGTCAAAGCTCCCTTCCTTAAGAGCCTGTTCAATAAATTCTCCCTTTGGATATAGTTTTGAGGTTGATTTATTGTGATTCTATGGTGTTTGGAGGTTTTTCTCTTCGTGGGTAACAGAAATGGGTTTTGCATGGCAAAATGGGCACTGAGTTCTATTTATAGAGTGGTCAAAAATCGAGCTAAAACACCCTTGCCCGACCAAATATGCGATCGCATACCTGTCGCATAACAGGGATGCGGTTCGCATATTTGACGTAGCCATCGCGAAGATGGCCCTAGCCTTCACCGTGAATTCAACACAAAGCGTGGTTTGCGGTTCGCATTTCATGTTTTGCGATCGCATTCTCGTCGCATTCCTGACGTAGAGTTTTGTCCAAGTTTCTGTCTTAGTATGCGACCTCCACTGTCAAATATGCGGTTCGCATTGTAGGTTTGCGGTTCGCATTCTGGCCGCATTTTGGTCGCGAATCTTGCCCAGATTTCTACTTGTGTTTGCGACCTCACTGTGAGATATGCGGTCCGCAATTGAGTTATGCGGTCCGCATTCTCACCTGGTTTTTCTGCAACTTTTGCTTTTTCAACGATGGTTTAATCCGTTTAACCATCCAAACTCACCCGAGGCCTCTGGAACCTCAACCAAACACGCCAACACATCCCATAACATTATTCAAACTTGTTCCAACCATCGGAACGCCCAAAACAACCTCTCAACACCAAATTCGCGTTGGATTCAAGCCTAAGGATTTCAAAAATCCTCTAAGTCGCTCTTTTGATATAAACCCAATCAAACCACACAAGTCCTAATTCACATATCGAAGCTACAGCAACTTTCGGAATTCCATTCCGACTTTCGGATCAAAATCTCACCTATCAACCGGAAATCGCCAAAATTCCAAATTCGCCAATTCAAGCCTAATTCCACACCGGACCTTCAAAATCAATTCCTATCGCACTCCTAAGTCATAAATCACCTCCTGAAGCTAACCAAACCATCAGGATTCACATTCGAACCCTCTAACTCATAAGTCAACATCCGGTTGACTTTTCCAACTTAAACCTTCTTAAAAAGAGACTAAGTGTCTCATTTCTTACCAAATTCACTCCGAACGCAAACCATTCAGCGTGATTACACAAAACACGGATAACGAAGCGTAAATGAAGTAGGGATGGAAAAGACGGAGTGGTAATCCACGAGACGACTGGCCGGGTCGTCACAACTATGTTGAACAAATTATCAAAATATTTCTTCTCAATATGCATGACATCAAGGTTGTGATGGAGAAGATTATCCTTCCAATAAGGTAAATCCCAAAATATACTCCTTTTCACCCAATTATGAGTAACACCGTATCCGGGGAATCTATAAGGTGGAGCTTCAATAACTTTACTGAAGTTCTGGACCCTCTCCCATATTTCTTCACCTGAAAGTATCGGAGGTGGAGAATCATATTCCCTTTTATTTTTTTTGAATGCATTTTCCATCCTTCTAAACTCATGATCAGGAGGCTAGAATTGACGATGACAATCAAACCATGATTGCTTTCGGCCATATTTCAAAGTGAACGCTTTACTATTTTCCATGCAGTAAGGACAAGCTAGCTTCCCAGCATTCATCCACCCAGATAATATTCCATACGCAGAAAAATCGTTAGTTCTCCACATTAAATTAACACACAAATTGAAATTCTGCTTGGTTGATATGTCATATGTTTCAACACCATCGTACCACAATTGTTTTAGCTCATCAATCAAAGGTTGCAAATATACATCAATCAAGCTTTTCGGATTACGTGGATCGGGAATAATACAATTTAAGAATATATATGGACTAGTCATGCACAACTCTGGTGGTAGATTATAAGGTGTAAGAAAGACAGGCCAACATGAATATGGTGTCGCAGATACAGAAAAAGGCGTGAAGCCATCCGCACACAGACCTAATCGAATGTTCCTTGGTTCACTAGCAAAATCTGGATATGTCCTATCAAAGTGCTTCCAAGCTTCTCCATCTGAAGGATGACACATAACACCGGGTGATCTTCTATTTTCAAAGTGCCATCTCATGTGAGGAGCAGAACTCATCGACGCATATAACCTCTTTAACCTAGGTATAAGAGGTAAATAATGTATCGACTTGATAGCGACCATCTTCCCGCTGGAAAGCCTCTTGAAACGAGGCTTTTCGTAAAATTTACAACTGTCCAAAGCTGCATCATCTTTATAATATAACATGCAACCATCTTCACAACAATCAATTCTCGTTGACGAAAGTCCTAACTTAGAAACTAATCTCTTTGCCTTATAGAAATCAACAGGTAATTCGATATCACGGTCAACTAGTTCACGCATAAGGTCAATGAAAGAGTCCATGGCTCCTTGAGAAATATTCTAATCAGATTTCATACTTAGTAATCTAACTGCAACAGACAACTCAGAGTGCGGACTTCTGTTACGTAGTGGACGACTAGCTTCCTCTAATTGTTCATAAAAACATTTTGCCTCATCATTAGGAGTTTGTTCAACATTTTCATTGGAATCACCCCCTAAGTGCATCCCAAAAGGATCCGCAACCATATGATGAATTCTAGAATCACGATTTGTATTCTCCACCGACCTACTACTTTCACCCACAACCATGTTATGAAATATCCCATGGCTACCATCGATCTCTCCATGATTAGTCCACACAAAGTAATTTTCTATAAACCCCCTTCTATAAAGATGATGCTTAACTTCATCCAGTTTTCCAAACTTCATATAGTCGCACCTAACACAAGGGCACCTAATTACTCCTTCAATTAGGTATGGTGGAAGTGACATTGCATGTTAATAAAGTCATCCACCCCTTCTAAAAAATCCTCCCTCAGTCCCTGTCGATTAGGATAATTCCTATTGTACATCCAAGTACGATGTTCCATCTATACAAATAAAACAAGAGAAAATTAATTTAGTTAATTCATATCCTAATCTCTTTCTAGTTAATTAATTTCGTATCCTAAAATTTCAATTCATATTCTAAAATTTCAATTTACAAACTAAAAGTTTAATTTATAAACTAAAAGTTCAATTCATACAAAAGAGAAGTAAAAGATATGCCTACTAAAGCAGAAAGATTATCTGCAATTGAACTGGAAATATTACTAAATATTACTGCAATTGAACTGGAAATAATGATCACCTAAATATTACTACAAATAATGGTCCATAATAAGTGTATTAAAATCGTATAGGTCCTTATACCCGTTGAGCATCTTATTTATGTCATTAAGATCATCATTATCAAAGTTTAAAGCCTAAAAATATACGGGGCTTTACACATTTAACACAAATTAAGCATAGTAGTCATACGAAAATGGAAATAGAAACATGTGTTTAATTTGTTATGACCAACCTACAGAAGAGATTTAAGAAGAGAATCAATACAATTAATGTGATCGAAACCAAAAAATTAAATGAACCCCAAATATCACTAATTAATTTGTCCTATATTGGCTCATCTGAGGCTTAACTCACATAAATAAGATTAAAATAAAGACTATAGGAATAGAGATGAACCTGTTAGACCAAAATCTTTCTCAATAATGAATAAAATCAAGGGATACAGCAGCTTCGATTCTGCAAAATCTGACCTAGAAACAGCAACAATTTCTAACAAAGAACCGCGACCAAAATCCACGAACGGACTTCGAACGCCACTGCAAATCTCAAGCCGGACACAAACTCAGACCCAAATTTCAATCAAACTTCGATTTTGCAACCAAAATTGAGATTGAAAAGAAGAAACAGAAAAAGTAAAAGAGAGATACTAAAATAAGATGCTCGACGCCTTGCTCGCGAGGCGGTGGCGAGCAAGGGGCAGTGGTGGCACGGGGTGGGGGATGGGATTTGGGTGACTGAAATTTTGGGAAAATAAGAGAGTTGGAAAATTTTGGGGAAATAAGAGAAATGGGGGAAACTCCGGTTTTGTCTCTGAAAATTAGAAAAGCGACCAAAAATAGCGACCAACGTTGGTTGCTATTTTTGATCGCTATAGTATAGCCTATTATATATATTACGTGTATTATATATACTAAGTGTATAGTATAGTGTATTATATATACTACGTGTATTATATATACTAAGTGTATAGTATATATATGTAGATATAGTATAATATATTATATGCTTAAGTGCATAGTATAGTGTGTGTGTATGTATGTATGTATGTATGTATGTATGTATGTATGTATGTATATATATATATATAGCACTAATATATTATATACTATATTATACTATATATATATATAT
>MCJB01017886.1:91549-109173 GCA_002018475.1 Nicotiana obtusifolia | reverse complement strand
ATATATATATATATATATATATATAGTATAGTGTATTATATAATACACTATACTATACACTTAGTATATACAATACACTTAGTATATATATACTATACTATACTATGCTTAAGTATTAGTGCATTAGCTAATATTATATCGAATATAGCTTATATATATATACACATGCATATGAGTAGGTTATAAGTCGATGAATCAATTTACAAGTGTATTAATGTCTAAAAGAATCCGTCCCTGTGTTCCGAGCGCTTCATGTTCTTATATATATATATATATATATATATATATATGGATACGCACGCACGCTTCGTAGTACTACTTAAATGCATATATAGCATGTTAGAGTATATTTTAATCTGTCAATCCCTTGTATTACAAAAGTGTTAACGGCTTACATTTATATTATTTAGATAGTAAATACAAAAGTGATTTTAATTTTGACCAATATTGACCTGAAAAGCGAACAACTTTGGTCGCCAAATATATATAATTTAAAATTAGCGACCAAAGTTTGTCGCCAAATTTAAATCAGATTTATTTATATTTCATATAATATCGAGTTGGGTCCCCGATTAGCGACCAAAGTTGGTCTCAATCTGTTTACTCTTTATTTAGCGACCAACTTTGGTCGCTAATTTTAAATTTTATTTATTTATATTTTATAATTTGATTTAAATAATATTATAATAATTAAAATTTTATAAGTGGGAACCCTTAAGCGACCAACGTTGGTCGCTAATCTGAGTATTTCTTTGACCAAGCAAGTCTGACCAGTCCGGTCAACAGTTTGACGAAATTAGCGACCAAGTAGCGATCAACCTTGGTCGCTAATATATTTAAAATCATTATTTTATTATTTTCACCAGTTTAGCGACCAACTTAGGTCACTTTTCTTTACAGACCAATGTTGGTCGCTAAATTTTGGTCGCTTTTTCCGGATTTCTAGTAGTGGAATAGAATCTGGGGAGAAGAAAATCGAGGTAAATAACAAGAACGTAGAAACCTACAACTTCCCAGGGTGGATCAAATCCCAGGGGCACCCCCGGTATTATAAAGCCTAGTTTCCAAAATGTTCGTGCAAAAGCCTTTTCCACCGAGCGCGACTCCGAAACCGATATCCAAAAAATTCCGTATTTCATAAATTCCCAAATACAATGGAACGACAGACTCGAACAAGCATGTAACCGCATATACATGCACTATCAAAGGGAACGACCTAGAGGATGACGAGATCGAGTCCGTTTTGTTGAAAAAATTTGGGAAAACCCTGTTGAAAGGAGCCATGACATGGTATCACAACTTACTCCCTAATTCTATAGACTCGTTTGCTATGCTTACAGATTCTTTTGTGAAGGCACACGCAGGCGCCATCAAGGTCGAAACGCGAAAATTGGACCTTTTCAAAGTCAGGCAGAAGGATAACGAGATGCTCAGAGAGTTCGTGTCCTGGTTCCAAATGGAACGGATGGATCTGCCACGAGTCACAGACGATTGGGTTGTTCAAGCTTTCACTCAAGGGCTCAATGTTCGAAGATCAGCGGCTTCGCAACAACTAAAACAGAACTTAATAGAGTCCCTGTCGTCACATGGGCTGACATACATGACCGTTACCAGTCAAAAATTAGAGTCGAAGACGATCAGCTCGGAGCCCCTTCGGGATCCATTTACCCCGTTAGAGATTATGATAAAATTCGAAGGGAAATTTATCGCGAACCAAGATCAAATAGAGAGCAACATCAGCCGTACACGGGGAAAGTAAAATCGGTGTATCCGGGCAATACTCTCCGAGACATGAAAGGAGAAACGACCGAGGTCAGGACAGCCGGGGGCTCATGACCAAAAGCAATTTCGAAAACCTTGGTTATCGGAGTATAATTTTAATGTTGATGCTGCCGCTATTGTATCTGCTATCGGTCGCATCAAAGATACTAAATGGCCTCGACCATTGCAATCTGATCCGACCCAAAGGGATCCTAATCAGATATGCAAATATCATGGCAGTCACGGTCATAAAACGGAAGACTGTCAGCAACTGAGAGAAGAAGTAGCCCGGCTACTCAGTAACGGACACCTTCGAGAATTCTTGACCGACCGAGCAAAAAATCACTTCAAAAATAGGAACAAACAGACAGGCCAAAAAGAACCTCAACATACAATCAACATGATTATCGGTGGAGTCGATACCCCTCAAGGGCCGATGTTGAAACGTACCAAAATATCCATCATTAGGGAAAAGCGCACTCGGGATTACACGGCAGAGGGGACTTTATCTTTTTACGACGAGGATGCAGAAGGAATTGTACAACCCCACAATGGCGCACTGGTAATATCTGTACTTATACATAAAGTTAGAGTAAAACGTATGTTAATCGATCTAGGTAGCTCGGCCAATATAATCCGATCGTGGGTCGTGGAGCAACTCGGCCTGTTAGCCCGGATCGTTCCTACAGTCCGAGTACTTAACGGGTTCAATATGGCATATGATACCACCAAGGGTGAGATAACGTTGCCAATAAATACTGCTGGAACCATTCGAGAAACAAAGTTCTATGTGATCGGAGGGAACATGAGATACAATGCTCTGTTCGGAAGGACATGGATCCATGACATGAGGGCGGTACCTTCGACATTACACCAAGTGTTGAAATTTACGATGCCCGATGGAGTTAAAACAGTTTACGGGGAGCAACCAGCTGCAAAAAAAATGTTTGTGGTGGAAGAAATGACACCAACACCTACAGTTTCAAACTAAGCGGTCGAGAGCAAGACAAAATAGCAATCACAGATACCATCTTCGGCAAATGTGGATAAACAAGTATTTGTCGAGGATGATGATTATGGAAATCCCAGATCTTTCGTCACCCCCGACAATCCCGATGCCAGAAAATAGACTGTCAAGGAACTGGAACAAGTCACACTGCGAGAAGACTTTCCCGAACAAAAGGTATACCTTGGCTCGGGGTTGAGCTCCGAGCCTAGGACAAAACTTATTCGATTCCTTACTACTAACGAAGACTGCTTCGCGTGGTCCCACCTTTATATAACAGGTATACCATCGGAGATAACCACTCACAAGCTGAGCCTGGATCCAAAGTTCCATCCAGTCAAACAAAAAAGGAGGCCTCAGTCTGAAATCAAACATGCATTCATCAAGGATGAGGTAACTAAACTTCTAAATATAGGGTCTATTCGGGAGGTTAAATACCCGGATTGGTTGGCAAATGTAGTGGTAGTCCCTAAAAAATGGAATAAATTAAAAATGTGTGTAGATTATAAAGACTTGAATAAAGCATGTCCAAAGGACTCTTTTCCCTTACCCAACATCAATCGCATGATCGATGCTACTGCCAGCCATGAGACCCTTAGTTTTATCGAGGCATACTCCGGATACAAACAAATACCGATGGACCCAGGTGATTAGCAAAAAAAAAACATCCTTCATCACTAAATATGGCACATACTGTTACAATGTAATGCCATTTGGGTTAAAAAATGCTGGATCCATATACCAACGCTTAGTAAACCTAATGTTCGAGAAACAACTAGGAAAGACAATGGAGGTTTATATGGATGACATGTTAGTTAAATCCCTGCGAGCAGAGGACCATTTAAACCATTTGCAGGAAACATTCAGTGTATTGAAGCAGTACAACATGAAGTTGAACCTGGAAAAGTGCATGTTTGGTGTGGGTTCAGGTAAATTCCTCGGATTCATGGTCTCGAATCGAGGAATCAAGATCAACCCTGAAAAGATCAAGGCTATCGAGGATATCACGGTCGTAGATAATGTGAAAGCAGTGCAAAAGTTGACCGGACGGATAGCCGCTCTAGGGCGATTCATTTTGAGGTCGTCCGATAAAAGCTACCGGTTCTTCGCTCTATTGAAAAAGAAGAACAATTTTTCATGGACTCCGGAATGCCAGCAGGCTTTGGAAGAATTCAAAAGGTATTTATCGAGCCCGCCGTTGCTTCATACACCAAAGGCGGATGAACAACTGTACCTTTACCTGGTAATCTCAGAGATAGCGGTAAGCAGAGTCCTAGTCCGAGAAGAACAAGGTACACAATTTCTGATTTATTATGTCAGCAAAACCTTAGGCGAAGCCGAGATTAGGTATCTTCACTTGGAAAAATTGGAACTCGCTTTGTTAACCACTTCTAGGAAACTGAAACCGTATTTCCAATGTCATCCCATATGTGTCGTAACAACTTACCCATTAAGAAATGTGATGCATAAGCCCGAGCTCTCAGGTCGATTGGCCAAATGGGCCATAGAAATAAGTGGGTACGACATTGAATATCAACCTCGAACCGCCATTAAATCTCAGGTGTTGGCAGACTTTGTGGCCGATTTCACACCAGCCCTAATACCCGAGGTCGAAAGAGAGTTGTTAGCTGGCTCAGGAACTCCTTCAGGAATATGGACCCTTTTCACAGATGGTGCCTCGAACACGAAGGGATCCGGACTTGGCATCGTGTTGAAGCCACCAACTGGTAACATAATTCGACAATCTATTAAGACTGTGAAACTGACTAACAACAAGGCAGAATATGAAGCCATGATTGCAGGCCTAGAACTAGCCAAGAGCTTGGGAGCAGAAGTGATCGAAGCCAAGTGCGACTCCCTTCTTTTGGTAAATCAAGTCAATGGAACTTTCGAGGTCAAGGAAGGGCGAAAGCAAAGATACTTAGACAAACTGCAAGTGACGTTGCATCGGTTCAAAGAATGGATCTTACAACATATACCTCGGGATCAAAACAGCGAGGCCGACGCCCTCGCCAGCTTGGCTTCGTCGATCGAAGACGACGAGTTCGACTCGGGAAAGGTCGTACAACTCATGAGGTCAGTAGTGGAAGAAAGCCATGCTGAGATCAATTTGACAAGTCTAACTTGGGATTGGAGGAACAAATACGTGGAATATCTCAGTTCTGGCAAACTCCCCTCGGATTCAAAAGAGTCGAGGGCCCTGCGTACGAAGGCGTCCCGGTTCAGCTTGTCCAAGGATGGAACCTTGCTCAGAAGAACATTTAACGGCCCACTCGCGATATGTCTGGGACTAGGCAACACTGAGTCCATTTTAAGGGAAATCCAAGAAGGTACTTGCGGGAACCATTTTGGCGCCGAGCTGCTAATTCGGAAAATCAGAGCCGGTTATCATAGGGTCGACATGGAAAAAGACGCAAACGAGTTCATTCGAAAATGTGACGAATGCCAAAGGCACACCCCAATGATCCATCAACCCGGGGAGACACTCCACTCAGTCCTATCACCATGGCCGTTCATGAAATGGGGGATGGACATCGTTGGCCCTCTTCCGTACACGCCAGGTAAAGCTCAATTTGTACTATTTATGACTGATTATTTTTCTAAATGGTGGAAGCGCAGGGTATGAGAAGGTTAGGAAAAAAGAAGTGATCGATTTTATTTGGGATCACATCATATGTCGATTTGGAATGCCAGCCGAGATCGTATGCGACAACAGGAAGAAATTCATCGGTAGCAGAGTGACAAAATTCCTCGAAGATCAAAAGGATCCTATCGACACCCTACCACCCCAGTTGGAATGGACAAGCCGAATCTACCAATAAAACCATACTTCATAATCTCAAAAAGAGATTAACCGATGCCAAAGGGAGATGGAAGGAAATATTACCCGAACTCCTATGGGCATATCGTACGACTAAGAAATCCAGCACCAAAGCCACCCCGTTCTCTCTGGTTTATGGCGCTGAAGCTTTGATATCGGTCAAGGTTGGGGAACCAAGTGTCAGGTTCCGGTATGCGACAGAGGAATTGAACTACGAAGCCATGAATACGAGCTTGGAACTGTTAGATGAAAGACGTGAAGCCGCCCTTGTTTGACTAGCTGCTCAAAAGCAAAGGATCGATAGGTATTATAACAGAAGGACCAACCTTCGATATTTTAACGTCGAGGACTTAGTACTAAGGAAGGATACACCAAGTACACGGAGTCCGAACGAAGGGAAGCTGGGACCAAACTGGGAAGGACCTTATTGTATCATTAAAGTCACCGGAAAGGGATCCTACAAGCTCGGAATAGTGGATGGTAAAGAACTACCAAACAACTGGAACATAAGTCACTTAAAACGGTATTACTGCTAAGGTACAACCCTGTTCTTTATTTTTATTTTGCATTACGAACTAACATTTGTAGGTATCAAATGAGGTACCCTGGATGGGGGAATACGAGATATTAAGTCTGAAAGCACGCGTTGCACTATTTTTCCCTTGAACCGATTTTGTCCCAAAATGGGTTTTACAGCAAGGTTTTTAATGAGGCAATTAGTAAATCGTGCTAACTTAGAATCGAAGGCCGATAGCAAATCGGTGACGACAGTATTCGAGGCCTATCTTCAATCGACCCCGAATACTAGGGGGCCACTTTAGCTTGGAAAGATATTTTAGGATTGAAGGGTCAAAGATCAATAAGATTCAATATAAGGGCCAAACGGTCAAATGAACCGTGCCCAAATAGATTGATCGAACCCTAACACAAATAGTACACATGCATTACTATTATGAGCAAGAATAAAGAAAAGTCTCTTGTATACAAACGTCCTGCTTCTGATCAAACGAGCCCAAGGGCCACTTTAACTTTAGTTCGAATAACCATTGTCTCACTCGGGGACTTTTGTCCCAAAAACAAACTTATTCGAGGGGATATAAGACCTATTAAGGCAAACCTCAAATTTTAAAGGCAAAAGGCCGTTTCAAGTTAACAGAACTCGAGGGGATATAAGACCTATTAAGGCAAACCTCGAACTTTAAAGGCTAAGGCCGTTTCGAGTTAGCAGAACTCAAGGGGATATAAGACCTATTAAGGCAAACCTTGAACTATAAAGGCTAAGGCCGTTTCGAGTTAGCAGAACTCAAGGGAATATAAGACATATTAAGGCAAACCTCGAACTTTAAAGGCTAAGGCCGTTTCGAGTTAGCAGAACTCGAGGGGATATAAGACCTATCAGGCAACCCCTCGAATTAAAAGGTTAAGGCCATACCGAGTTCGAAAGCTAAGGTATTTCGAGTTAGCAGAACTTAAGGGAATATAAGACCTATTAGGCAACCCCCCAAATTAAAAGGTTAAGGCCATACCGAGTTAATAGTATCCGAGGTCTAAGGTATTTCGAAAGTTGCAAAAAGAAAGCTTTACAATAGTATTTGAGGACTAAGGTATTTCGAAAGTTGCAAAAACGAAAATCTTTACATATATACATCAAAAATCCCTTTTACAAAATTGTGCAACCTCGATACACAATATTAAACACGGGAAAAGATAAAACTCGGTCAGGAGCGACTTGGTCTCAACTGGATCCCACCTGGATATCAGGATTTCCGAGGTCGTCTCATTCTTCAGATCCGACTGAAACCTCGGAATCATCCTCCTCCGAAAAGGCTAATTTTCCGGCCTCGGCTTCGGCTATCTTGGCATCTTTGATCTCCGCCGATAAATCAAAGCCTCGAGCATGAATTTCTTCAAGGACAAGTCTGCGAGATTACCACCTCATATGGTCAACCATATTCCTTGATTGATCTTGAGCAGCTTCATTATCGGCCTTATATTGAGCCACCAGTTCATCAACTTCGACTTTGACCAAGGCAACTTCCGACTTGGCCGTTTTTAGCTCTTTAGCCATATTATCTCAATCTGAGATAACTATGTTGATTCGAGATTGGAGCTCATCGGTATTCCTGGTTTGAGCCTCGACTTTCTCCTTTGCCTCTCTAAGCTGAGTCTCTGCTGAAGCTAACTGTGCTTGAGATGTCTCTTTTTCCGAGGCTAGCTGATCCATCTTGCTCCTCCACTAGTCGGCCTCAGCTTTAACCACACTTATTTCAGATTGAAGTTGATTAATATAATCAAGCTTTTGCTCTACTTGCTCGACCAAGCCAGCATTATCCTTTCGGGTAAGCTCCAGTTCGGCACGGAGGTTCATCATCTCCCCTTCGAGCCGTTCGTAGCGTTTTGACTCTTACCGAAATCGGAGAAAAGCCTCATGGTGAAGTACCGAGGCCTGCAATCATAAAGGAAGATGTTATGATTACTTGAAATCTTAAAGTACATAACAAAGGACATCGAATAAAGCTTATCGAAAGTTACCCAATTCAGCGCCTGTTGAGCTTCATTGAACAGGCAGGGCGCATCACCTCGTTCATTCTTGCATGATCCTCCTCGGTCACCAAGCACCGAAGATAGCTGGCCACCTCGAGGGGGGCAGAAAGAACCTGGGCATCCTCGGGAATGGTGAAAGATATGGATCATTTTCGATCAGGTAAGCGCTCGGGGCGGGAAACTGATCGACCAATTTTGGACTGAAGAAAATCCCGCTTGTATCGGTGGATGATCTCTTTCTCGGTACCTATCTTCCACGGACATCGAATCCACAACATCGAAAAAACCACAGAAAGGGTCTTTCGATCTATGATCTCTGTTAGGAGAACGTTCTTTTGCCATTTGGGCCTCGTTGAACATTGATTCCGAGAAAGAGGGAGAATCAACCATCTCAATCAGACCCAAGACTCCCAGCGGTGCTCTCCTCGTATTTGGGGAAGCCCCAGTTCTTGTCTCCATCTCGGGTCCCACAACTCGGCAAAGATCCGCTTCACTAACCCCTGGTTCGGAGACCCTTCGCCCTTCAGATTGTGGCGGCACACTAGCCACAAGGTCAAAATCCTCTTCTTCCTCTTCGGACTCATCCCTCAATCGACGTAGCGAGTCCGAAGATAATACTCGATCACTAGCACTCCCCTTGGGCTTACAAGCCAATCTTTTCCTCGGTCTCTTCTTTCCGAGGTCTGAGGAACTTGGGGCCTCTTTTCTTTTCTTCTCTTTATCCTACTTCGAAACAGGGGCTCGGTGGGAACATCATCGTCTACGGGTGGAGGTCTCATCTCAACATCCTTTGATAAACCTGCAAAAGAAAGGCAAAACAAGTTAAAAATCAATAGCATAAAGAATTAGGCTCGAATGTAACTTATCTCACCATGAAGTCAGGCCTCCCACCGGCCTTTCGAAAGCTCGCGTCATGCGCGCTCGGAATATGGTCTTTGGGATACGATCCTTTCGACCCATTCTTTGAGATGAGGAATTGCATCCGGCAATTGAGAAACAGTTGCGCCGTAGAAAATTGATAAGAGGAAGGGCGAAAGAGAGAACGGTAAACAAATTGATAAGCAGGGTTACACTTACGCTTCATATTCCATTTCTCAGGGAATGGCATATCCTCGACCGGGATTAGACTCGATGTTTTCACTCGAACAAATCGACCCAACCAACCTCGATCTCGATCCTCATCAATACTTGAGAACAGGGCTTTGCTTGCCCGACGAGCAAGTTTTATCAACTCCCCTCGGTAGAGTCGGGGACTGTACAAACGCATGAGATGATCGACGGTGAAAGGATATTCCTCGATCTTATCTACAAAAAAATGGAGAAGGATGACTATCCTCCAGAAAGAAGGATGAATTTGGCCCAGGGTCACCTCGTACATTTTACAAAAGGCAATAATGACCGGGTCCAAAGGGCCCAACGTGAAGGGATAAGTGTAAATACATAAAAAAAAACCTCCACGTGGGTAGTGATTGCTTCTTCAGGCGCAGGAACCACCACACACTTGTCGACCCAGTTACAGTCTTCCTTGACTTTATCGAGAACTCTGTTGGTGATTGAACAGATGTATCTCATGACCGGTTTGCATCAGCCCGGTATGGAGGAAGCTCTATCGACCTTGAAATCGGCTTCGGTTGAACACCCGATTGGTACAAACGCCTTCAGAGGGGGCTCCGGTGTAGATTCCTCAATGACGACAGGCGAAACATCCTTAGCGGGTTGAGAAGAAGTGGGATTTTGTCTTTGGGGAACGGTTTCGAAGTCTTCACCATTATTGTTGAACAGATGAAGAAATAAAAAGATACAGATGCAAAGGAAATATAATATGAGGATAGCTTGTGAAGTATTTTCAGAAAACTAGAAGGTAGGAGGTCTTGAAGATAAGAACGATGTAGTTTTTATAAAAGAGCACAAACATTTGAATACAAAGAGTGAATGAGGGCATTTATAGTCTCTCAAAACGGCAGTTCGCATCACAAAGCGGCAGAACGCTGATTGACACACACTTAATGCTTTAAAGGGCTTTTCTGGTGGGACGTTTCAATTTTCATAGCGTACGTCATAAGTTCATCGTCACTTATCAGAGTGAGAATTGAAATCCAGTATGGTGAGAATCTGAGGCTCGTATCGTTTTTCGTCATTACTCTCCAAAAAACGAGGGAACTATTTATATACGGTCGAAGTCGGGCCCATCTATATATGGTCGAAATCGGGCTCGACTCTATATAGTCAACATCGAGTTCAACTATTGTACAACAGATCGGGTTCGGAATGTGTAGGGTCGAAGATCAAACACGAGCTTCATCGAAGCGGAACACGAAGCCAGAATGTCCAACCTCGAGAACAACCGAGCCCGTGGTCCGAAATCCATCTTGATTTCGAAAATGTCCGAGGGAAGATTATTAAACCTAAATGACAGAAAGCCAGAATATCCGTAATGGGATGAACATCGCTGCGGGAATCTCAGCACAAATCAATAGAACCCCTTAATTAGCAAATCAGGAGATTTTTATCTTGTATGGAGATTTTTACCTTGTATAGAGTTGCACCAGATGTACGACCTCCCTACTATATAAAGGGAGGGTTGAATTTCTTGCCAGGCACTTTTCCAATCATCAATAAAAAGAAAATAGTGGTATATTACTCTCTTGAATCATTTTATCAGCAGCCTATTTTAATTTCCATTATAATCAGTTCTTGCCCAAGAAGGATCAGCCAACGGCCAAGAGTGTCTAACTCGGGTGGTTTGCGTCTTTCCATTTGTCTCTTAATTTTAACTTTCATTATATTATTCGTCATTTGTATCAAATTATGCTACGTATCCTTAAAATCACATATAAATTCAATTGTTATCCGAAATTTAAGGTAAACAACAATCTTTTTTTAGCGCTCTCATATCTCCAGTAGATTGACAAAATAAGAACACGCACTAAGCCTTTCATCATATGAAGCTAAAAAAGCTTTTAAAAAATAGAATAAAAAGATAATAGTTAAATGGTGTTAATTTTATTTTTATAATATCAAAAGGCCCTTTATATATTGGGAGAGAAATGTATGTCTTTCTAGAGTTCGAGCTATTTGTGATTAGTGACGGATTGTTTGGTACGATTTAAAAGCTTTAAAAGCCTTATATTTGAATATTTCATTAAGAATTTAAGATAATATAATGAAGATGAAAAAAATTTAGCTTATAATTTTCAAGTTCTTTTCTTTAATTCAAACTTGTAAATTGAAGTGTACATTTTACAACAACTAAATTAAAGAAAAAAGAGTAAATTCGAATTTGAATTATTAAATATAATCTTCAAACTTCATAGCTTTTTCATTGCACTAGTAAGTTCTTCATAATCAATATGAGCATCTTGGCCATCTTCTGGAGTGTTGAATTCAGAAGGGTTACCATGTGTTAATATATCTCTTAGTTCCTCGTCTTATGGTTTATCAACATCTTCATGTCCTTGATTTTTTCGTTCTGATCTAATCCAATCTCTGAAACATACTAAAACATCCAAAGCATTGCTTCCTAGTAAGTGACCGGTGTCTCCTAATTGTTGTCTTTCTTGACTAAACGCGCTCTCTGATGCAACAGTTGAAATTGGCACATTTAGCACGTCTCGAGCCATTTGCGAAAAGAACAAGAAATTGCTTTTCATTTTCATGCCACCTGCCAACGATGAACATTCCTTTGTGCAAGGCTCTGTTTGCTTTTGCAAGTAGAATTGAAGTTCATCAATATTCCTGCTATTGGTTTGAGTGGAAGAAAATGTAGACCATATATTTAACCCATCAAGGCCTTCATCTTCATATATAGTAGCAAATGTAGTAGAAGTAGTACTGTAATGACCCAACTGTTTGTTTTGCTTTTTACATCTCCGTTCCCCTAATTAAGACTTTCCGTATGTGCTTTTACTATTTTATGACTTGTGGGAATGATTGGTTCGGGTGTAGAAGGGTTCAAGTCAAAATCGGAACACTTAAGTCCTTGATAGTGGCCTAAGGAGGCAAAGTTTGACTTGGGTCAACATTTTTAGTAAATGACCTCGGATGCGGAATTTGATGGTTCCAATAGGTTTTATGATAATTTTGGACTTGGGCGTGTCTTTGGATCGAGTTTCGGGTGACCGAGGAGCGTTTCAACGCTAAATGTTGAAAGTTGGTTCATTGAAGGTTTTCTAATTCTTTAAATTTGGTTTGGAATATACTTTGGTGTTATTGAGGTCTGTTTGGGATTCCGAGCTTGAAAATAGGTCCGTATGGTTATTTATAACTTGTGCGTAAAATTTAGCGTCATTCTGAGTTATCTAAATATGTTTTGACGCGTTCGGAGTTGGTCAAAATGAGTTTGAAGCTTAGAAGTTGATTAATGAGGTTTTGAGGTGTGATTCTTGATTTTGGTGTTTTTTTATGTGTTTCGAGGCTTCGAGTAGGTCTGCAATGTGTTGATGGACTTAACAGTGCATTTGGACAGGGTCCCGGATGGTTCGAGTGTGTTTCGGACTACCCGGAGCATGTTTGAACTTAGCTTAAAACTGCTGGTGTGCTGGAGAGCTTCGCGATCGCGAAGATGGTTCCGCGCTCACGAAGAGGGAAAATTGGAGGGGCAGTTATTGCTCTACGCGAATACGAAGAAAGGTCTGTGATCACAAAGGTTGTCCTGCCAGTGCTTCACGAACGCGAAGGCCTGACCGCGATGGCGATGAGGAAATGGAGGAAACTAGGCAGGAGGCCTTTGGCCTACGCGAACGCGACTTAGGGACCATAAAGGCGGAAGGCCGGGCAGTGATGCATCACGAATGCGACCGCCGGGCTGCGAACGCAAAGGAGGTACTTGGGGCAGTGGCATTGTTGGCCTTCGCGATCGCGAGGCATTTTCGGCGATCGTAAAGAAAAGACCACTGGGCAGACTTGAATTTTAATACAGGACTTAGTTTCTTTTCTCTCATTTTCCACTAGATCTTGGGCGACTTTAAGAGCATTTTGTGGGAGATTTTCATCAACATCAAGAGTTAAGTGATCCCTATCAATTCTTGAGTTAAATACACAAATAATGAGTAGATTTAAAATGAAATTAAGGGAAAAATTATGGGATTTAGTTGGCACTTAGGGTTTGGTAAAAAAATAAGATTTGACCACGAAATTAATTATGTAACTGGGAATAAATTATATATTTGAGTTCGTGAGGCCATGGGTAACATTTATATTAAAACTTTTCGGAATCCGGGCACGTGGGCTCGGGGGTGATTTTATGAACTTCCCGGATTTGGTTGGGAAATTAGATTAATAGCTAAATTATGAACTTTTGAGCATATATTTATTAGTTTATACGACTTTTGGGTAGTTTCGGAGTCCCCAACGTCATTTGAGGAGTTCTAGTGAGGTTGAAGAGCCCGATTGAGGACTTGGAATCAAGCTAAGTCTCTTGCCTAACCTTGTAAGAGGGAACTTATCCACTTAGGTTATTTGTTGTTGTGTGCTACTTGTTGTGGGGAGATACATACGTACAAGGTGATGAGAGTCCGTACGTAGCTATATTCATGATATGACCAGGTAGACTTAGATTCATAGCATGCCTTTAATTGTGCTATTTTATGCCTATCTCATGTATTAATTTGATTGATTATGACCGAGATTGAGGATTTTAATTAAAGATACCGACTTAGCCTCTTACTTTGGAAAAATTGGGAAATATTTGATAAACTATAGATCTGTGTCTTCTCGTCTCGCTTGTATTTCCGCGAGCGCGGTAAATTTCTCTAGTCTTACAGGATTGGGCTGTTCACCTCGGCAGTATGGTAACATTACTCTTCTTGGATCGGGTTGTTTGCATCGGCTGTAAGGTAACACTATTCTTATGGGATCGGGCCGTTCGCCTTGGTAGTATTGAGTACCACTATTCCTATGGGATCGAGCCGATCCCCTCGGCAGCTTCGTGCTTAATATTTGAGACTGGATTTGGTTTTGGTAACAATTGAGTTAGTGGTTTTAAGGACGATTATGACACGCTTAGTCATTTGATATAGACTCATGTGTGGAATTACTGTAATTACTTTTATTTGCTTCGTTGCTACTTGTTGTATACTCACCATGTCTATTTTATGTATTTCTATTACTTTTTGACCTCTAGTAAGTGTCAAGTTGACCTTTCATCACTACTTCCTCGAGGTTAGACTAGATACTTACTAGGAACACATTATTTTCCGCACGCACGCTATACTTCTACACTGAATGTGCAGGTACTGAGACAGGTATGTACTACCAGTGGTCACAGGGGGGCGTAGCTGCATTCTACGGAGACTTAGTGGTGAGCTTCTTGCCTTGCTGCTTGCCTTTCTATCTATTACCTTTCAGATAGTTGTTGTATTAGTTTTGTATACTCTCGAGATTGCTCATGCACTTGTGGCACCTGGTTTTGGGGACTTTTAGTATTTATGTATTGTTGTGCTTATCATTACCGTCACTACAGTGGATGTCTTTATCACGCTGGTATTTTGTTGAGACAAGAGTATATATGGTTGCATGAGATCTTACTTAATTCGTTCTTTTAAAAAGGAAAACTTTTGTTTTAAATGTTAAAAAGAGGTAATTAAATTGTAGGTTCACTTGTGGGCTTGCCTAATGACGGCGTTAGGTGCCATCACGACCTATTATGGGTTTTGGGTTGTCATGGCTTGGTATCAAAGATTTAGGTTCACATAGGTTTCATGAGTCATGAGCAGGACTAGTAGTGTCTCGCAGATCGGTACGGAGACGCCCGTACTTATCTTTGAGAGGATATAGGGTGTTAGGGAACTTCTCCTTCTTCATCTCCTAACATGCAGTTGATATTGTGCTAAGTATCTTTCTATTGATCTCTCATAGATTTTGAGAACATGCAAGGCGGAGGTGCCAGGCGGTAGAGGAGCTGCTCCCCCCATTACTAGAGGCCGAGGCAGGGGCCGGGGGAGGGCTCCAGCTCCGGTCAGAGGACGAGGGCGTCCTAGAGTTGCTCCCATTGCACCACTAGAGGATATTATTATTGAGGAGTAGGATGAGGCCCCTACCGCTGAGCCAGCCCCAGTAGATTTCATGACTGCACCGGGATTCCTGGAGGTAATGGGCCGCATGCTGCGATTCATGGACTCCATGATGCAGGCTGGCTTATTTCCAGCGAACCCAGCCACATATCAGGCGGGAGGGGGAGCAAAGTACATACCACCTTCAGAGAGAGAGGAGCTTCAGGGTCAATTTGAGCGACTCCGTCAAGGTCATATGTCTGTGACCGACTATGAGGCGAGATTCACTAACATGTCTCGCCCTGCAGCTATTATACTCCCACAGACGCAGAGAGGGTGCGGAGCTTCATTGCAGGTCTGCACCCTGAGATTCAGGTTTCTATGGCCCGTGAGGCAAAGATAAGGACTTCCTTTCATCATGTTGTGGATATAGCTCGGAGGATCGACCATATTCACAACCGCAGTGGAGAATTTGCGCTGAAGGACAAGCGACCCCGGCAATTTGGAGGATTTAGTGGCGCCCCACCTGGGGGTAGAGGTTAGTTTTTGAGGGGTCAATCTAGCAGACCCATGCAGTCAGCACCACTGCCCGCTCGGAGTGCTCAAGCATGACCCTACTTCAGTGCTATTCCAGAGAGTACATACCGTATGCCAGCTATTCAGGATTCCTCCAGTAGGTATCCGGGTCATCAGGTCAGAAATCTGGTCAGCAGTCCACTGCTTCGAGGGGTTGTTTCGAGTGCGGGGATCTTGGCCACATGAAGAGGTTTTGTTCTAGACATCAGGGCAAGATCGAGTAGCGGGATCATCGTCCCATGATTATCGGACTAGCTACCACACCGCCTGCCAAGCCAGCCAGAGGCAGAGTACAGGTGGGTAGGAGTCACCCTAGAGGTAAAGGCCAATTAGGTGGCGCTCTGGTTAGATTCTATGCTATCCTCGCCAGGCTCTAGGCAGCTGCCTCCGATGCAATGGTCACATGTACTATTTTTGTCTGCCGTAGAGATGACTCGATATTATTTTATCTAGGGTCTACTTACTCCTATGATTCTTCTCTATTTTCTCCTTATCTGCATGTATCTCGCGAGTCCTTGAGCATTCCTGTATATGTGTCCATGCTAGTGGGTGATTCTGCTGTTGTGGTTCGGGTCTACCGGTCTAGTGTGGTGACTTTTCTGTGGATATGAGACCAGAGTTGATATTTTATTGCTCGATATGGTTGATTTTGAGGTTATCTTAGGCATGGACTGGTTGTCCCTGTACCATGCCATTCTTGATTGCTATGCCAAGACTGTTACCTTGGCAATGCTTGAGTTTCCCAGATTAAAGTGGGGGGTTCATCTGTTGGTACTTCCAGCTAGGTTATTTCTTTCTTGAAGGCTCGATATATGATCGAGAATGGTTGTTTTTCCTATTTGGCATTCGTTCGGGATACTCCCAAGTTAGATTCGGTGCTGGTGGTACGAGATTTTCCAATGAATTTCCTACTGATCTACTAGGCATGCCACCAGATTGGGATATCAATTTCGGCATTGATTTAGTGCCAAGCACCCAGCTTATTTCTACTTCGCCTTATCGTATAGTTCCCAAGGAGCTGAGAGAGTTAAAAGAACAGCTTTAGGAGTTGCTTGAGAAGTTGTTCATTATACCCAGTATGTCACCTTGGGTCCACCGATGTTGTTTGTGAAGAAAAAGGATGGGAGTATGCGGTTGTGCATTGATTACCGCCAGTTGAACAAAGTCACCATCAAGAATAAGTACCCGTTGCATCCATTGATGATTTGTTCGACCAGTTGCAGGGTGCCACATGTTCTCTAAGATTGACTTGAGATTTGGGTATCATCAGCTAAAGATTCGTGCTTCGGATGTTCCGAAGATGGCTTTTCGGATTGATATGGCCACTGTGAGTTTCTAGTGATGCCTTTCGGCTTGACCAATGCCCCGACGGAGTTTATGGATTTGATGAACCAAGTGTTCAGGACGTATCGTGACCATTGTCTTCATTGATGACATACTGATCTACTCGTGTAGTATGGAGGAGCACGAGCAGCATTTGAGGTTAGTGCTTCAGACATTGCAGGAACAGAAGCTTTATGTTAAGTTCTCCAAGTGCAAGTTCTGGTTGGACTCGGTGGCTTTATTGGAGCATATTGTATCAGGTGAGGGTATTAAGGTGGATCCCAAGGAGATTGAGGCAGTCCAGAGTTGGCCTCATCCTACCACAACGACCGAGATCAGGAGTTTCTTGGGGTTAACAGGTTATTATCGTCGGTTCATGGAGGGCTTCTCGTCCATTGCAGCACCCTTGACTAGATTGACCCAGAAGGGTGCTCCGTTTTAGATGGTCCAATGATTTCGAGGTGAGCTTTCATAAGCTCAAGACCGTTTTGACTACAGCACTGGTGTTAGTGTTGCCCTCTGGTTCAGGGATCCATATCCTATATTGCTATGCTCCGTGCGTTCGCTTGTGTTTTGTATTGATGCGGGGGGGGGGGGGGGGGGG
>MCJB01017886.1:0-90839 GCA_002018475.1 Nicotiana obtusifolia | reverse complement strand
GGTTAAGTTACTACATATGCTTCACGTCAGCTGAAGCCCCACGGGAAGAATTACCTCGTACATGATTTGGAGTTGGCCGCGATAGTTCATGCTCCTCTGGAGGCATTATCTTTATGGGGTGTCCTATGAGGTTTACACCGATCATCAGAATTTGCAGCATTTTTTCTAAGTAGAGGGACCTTAATTTGAGGTTGCGCAGGTGGCTTGAGTTACTGAAGGACTATGATATTACTATCCGGGCAAGGCGACTATGGATGCCTTGAGCAAAAAGGCCGAGAGTATGAGTAGTTTGGCATTCATTTCGGCAGAGGAGAGGCCATTAGCTTTGGACATTCAATCCTTAATAGACTTATGAGGTTGGATATTTCATAGCCCAGCCGAGTTCTTGCATGTGTTGTGGCTTAGTCTTCATTACTTGAGCAAATCAAGGCTCGTCAATACGATGATCCGTACTTGTTGGTTCTCAGAGAGATGGTAGTATAGGGTGGTGCCAAGGAGGTTACTATCGGTGAGGATGGTGTTCTGCGACTCTATGGTCGCTTATGTGTTCCTAATGTTTATGGCTTAAGGGAGAAGATTCTAGAGGAGGCACATAGCTCTCAGTTTTCTATTCATCCAGGTGCTACGATGTATAGCGACCTGAGGCAGCATTATTGGTGGCGGAGGATGAAGGACATAGTTGAGTATGTAGCGAGATGTCAAAATTGCCAGCAGGTTAAGTATGAGCACCAGAGGCCAGATGGCCTACTCCAGCAGATGGTTATACCGGAATGGAAGTGGGAGCACATCACTACGGACATTAAAGTTGAGTTGCCGTGGACATAGAGGAAGTTTGATGCCGTTTGGGTCATTGTCGACCGGCTGACCAAGTTGGCACACTTTATTCCGGTGGTGACCACTTACTCTTCAAAGAGGTTGGCCCAGATTTACATTCAGGAGATTGTTTGGTTGCATGTTGTGCCTGTTTCCATCATATCAGATAGAGGCCCTCAATTCACTTCACATTTCTAGAGAGCGATACAGAATGAGTTGGGTACCCGAATACAGCTCAGCACAGCCTTTTACCCGGCGACCGACGAGCAGTGGGAGCAGATAGTTCAGATTCTGGAGGATAAGCTCAAAGCATGTGTGATTGACTTCGGAGGGCATTTTGATTGATTCTTGCCCTTGGCCGAGTTTGCTTACAACAACATTTATCAGTCCAGTATTGAGATGGCTCCATTTGAGGCTTTATATGGTCAGCGATGTCGTTCGCCCATCGGATGGTGAGCCTGGCGAGGCTAGCTTATACGGCACTGATTTAGTAAAGGATGTCTTGGAGAAGGTGAAGTTAATTTAGGAGCGACTTCACACAAAGCAGTCCAGACAGAAGAGTTATGTGGATGAGAATGTGCATGATTTATCATCTACGGTGGGCGAGAAGGTTCTCTTGAAAGTCTTGCTGATGAAGAGTATCATGTGGTTCGGAAAGAAGGGCATGCTGAGTCTTAGGTTTATTGGCCCATTGGAGGTGTTGAGGCGAGTTGGGGAGGTTGCATATGAGCTTGCTTTGCCTCCCAGTCTATCGGGGGTTCACCCGGTCTTCCATGTGTCTATGTTGCGAAGGTACCATGCTGACTGGTCGCACATGTTAGATTACAGCACAGTTCAGCTAGATGAGAGTGGAGCCTATTTCCATTGTTGACAGGCAGGTTCGCCAGTTGAGGTCTAAGAAGATTTCTACAATAAAGGTCCAATAGGGGGGTCAACCGGCCGAGGAGGCAACTTAGGAGACCGAGGAGGACATACGGAGCAGATATCCACACCTATTCAACACTCCAGGTATGATTGTAGATCCATTCGAGGACGAATGTTTGTTTAAGAGGTGGAGAATGTTATGACCCGACTGGTCGTTTTGCTTTTTACATCCATGTTCCCCTACTTAAGACTTCTTGTATTTGTTTTTACTATTTCTTGACTTGCGAGGATAATTTGTTCGGGTTTGGAAGGGTTCGGGTTGAAATCAAAATACTTAGTTCCTTAATCGTGGCCTGAGGTGGCCAAGTTTGACTTGGTTCAACATTTTTAGTAAATGACCGCGGGATCGAGATTTGATGGTTCCAATAGGTTCATATGATGATTTTTGACTTGGGCATCTCTTCGAATCGAGTTTTGGGTGTCCCAGGAGCGTTTCAACGCTTAATATTGAAAGTTGGTTAATTGAAGGATTTCTAGTTCTTTTAATTTAATTTGGAGTAGACTTTTGTGTTATCGAGGTCCGTTTGGGATTCTGAGCCTGGGAATAGGTCTGTATGGTAATTTATGACTTGTGCGTAAAATTTAGCGTCATTCCCAGTTGTCTAAGTATGTTTCGACACGTTCGGAGTTGGTTGAAATGAGTTTGAAGCTTAGAAGTTGATTAATGAGGTTTTGAGGTGCGATTCTTGATTCCGGAGTTATTTTATGTGTTACGTGGCTTCGAGTAGGTCCGCAATGTGTTTATAGACTTAATGGTACATTTGGACGGGGTCCCGGGTGGCTTGGGTGTGTTTCGAACCACCCGGAGCATGATTGAACTTGGCTAAAAATTGATGGTGTGCTGGTCTATTGCGATCTCGAATATGGTTCCACGATCGCGAAGAAGGAAAATTGGAGGGAAGCTGATTTCTCTACGCGAACGCGAAGAAGGGTCCGCGATCGCGAAGGTTGGACTAGCAGTGCTTTGCGAACACGGAAGCCCAACCGCAATTGCAATGAGGAAATGGAGGAAATTGGGCAGGAGGCATGTTGCCTATGTGAACGCAACTTGGGGATTGAGAAAGCAGAAGGCCAGACAGTGATGCATCGTGAATGCAACCGCCGAGCCGCGAACGCGAACGAGGTTTTTGGGGAAGTGGCATTTTTGGCCTTCGCGATCGCGAGGCATTTTCTGCGATCGTGAAAAAGGGACCACTTGGCAGACTTGAATTTTAATACGGGACTTAGCTTCTTTTCTCTCATTTTTCACTTGGTCTTGGAAGATTTTGAAAGCATTTTGTGGGGGATTCTCATCAACATAAAGAGGTAAGTGATCCCTTTGAATTCTTAAGTTAAATACACGGATTATGTGTAGATTTAACATGAAATTAAGGGAAAATTGTGGGATTTTGTTGGAATCTAGGGTTTGGTAAAAAATAAGCTTAGACCAAAAAATTGATTATGTAATTGGGAAAAAATATTATATATGAGTTTGTGAGGTTATGGGTAACATTTATATTCGAAAATTTTCGGAATCGAAGCACGTGGGCCAGGGATGATTTTATGGTCTTCCTGGATTTGGTTGGGAAATTAGTTTTATAGCTAAATTATAAATTTTTGAGCATATATTTATTAGTTTATACGACTTTTGGTTAGTTTTGGAGTCCCCGACGTCGTTTGAGGAGTTCTAGTGAGGTTGAAGAGCCAGATTGAGGACTTGGAATTAAGGTAAGTCTCTTACCTAAACTTGTAAGAGAGAAATTATCCCCTTTGGTGTATGAATTATTGTTGTTATACTTGTTGTGGGGAGTTATATATGCACGAGGTGACGAAAGTTCGTACATAGCTATGTTCATGATATGACCGGGTAGACTTAGATTCACATCATGCCTTTATTGTGCTATTTATGCCTTTCCTGTGTATTAATTTTCTTGATTATAACTAAGATTGAGTATTTTAATTAAAGATACTGACTTAGCCTCTTACTTTGGAGAAATTGGTAAATATTTGACAAACTATAGATCCGTGTCTTCTCATCTTGCATGTGTTTCCGCGAGCGAGGTAAATTTCTCTAGTCCTATGGGATTGGGCCGTTCGCCTCGGCAGTGAAATAATTACTCTTATGGGATCGAGCCATTCACCTCAGCAGTATGGTAACACTATTCTTATGAGATTAGGTTATTCGCGTCAGCAGTACTAAGTACCACTACTCCTATAGGATCAGGCCGGTCGCCTTGGCAGCTTCGTGCTTAATATTTGAGATCGGATTTGGTTTGGTAATAGTTGAATTAGCGCCTTCATGGTCGGTTATGACACGTTTAGTGAGTTGATAAAGACTCATGTGTGGAATTACTATAATTACTTTTAATTGCTTCGTTGCTACTTGTTGTACACTCACCATGTCTACTTTATGTATTTCTATTACCGTTTGACCTCTAGTAGGTGTCAGGTCGACCCCTCGTCACTACTTCTTCGAGGTTAGACTAGATACTTACTGGGTACGCGTTGTTTTCCGTACTCACGCTATACTTCTGTGCTGAATGTGCAGGTACTGAGACAGGTACTATCAGTGGTCACAGGGGGTTCAGCTACGATCTGCTTGCCTTGCTACGATCTGTAGCACCAGAGTCACCCTTTACCTATTTATTATTTCTATCTATTACCTTTCAGACAGTAGTTCTATTAGTTTTGTATACTCTCTAGATTGCTTATGAACTTGTGGCATCGAGTTTTGAGGACTTCTATTATTTATGTAATGTTGTGCTTATCACTGCAGTGTATGTATTTATCATGCTGGTATTATGTTAAGACAAGAGTATGTACGGTTGCATGAGATTTTACTTAGTTCATTCTTTTAAAAAGGAAAACTTTTGTTTTAAATGTTAAAAAGGGGTAATTAAATTGTATGTTTACTTGTGGGCTTGCCTAACGGAGGCGTTAGGTGCCATCGCGATCTATTATGAGTTTTGGGTCGTGAAAAGTACAATGAAAAGTGGAATTAACATTGCCCACATTATTAACAGCATCATCAATTATATTTGCATAATAATTATATAATTGCAATAAATAATAATTTAGCTTGTTCATACAACAATATATATCTGGGGTTTCAGTTGGTCCAGTCTCAATATAAGTATATGGTGAAAATTAGACATCTTAATAGAAGGATTTAAAACAACACAAATTAAGTAAATAGGAGGAATTGGAAAGAAATATTATTTGAATTTTTTCAACAGCATCCTTATATTTTTCTTTCTTCTTGAAATTTGAGAGTAGAAATGAAATTTCAGCTATATATACTAATGCCATAGTAACAGTAGGGTAATAAACTCCAGAAAACTCAACAATAGCCGTATAAAATTTATGTAAAAATTTAACAACATCATTAATGGCCTCCCAAGTAATAGTTGTTAACATACGGTTTGGATCAGTACAATGTGCATTAGCATTTTCAGTTATAGGCAATCTATATTTGTAGCAACATCTTCAAAATAAGTATGTATAATTCCATCTAGTAACAATTTCATCTGGCATGAATCTGGGTTTAATGTTATGTTCAGTTCACTTAGTCTTAAAATTTCTAATCCTAGATTGTCTATTATTGTAACGACCCAGCCTGTCATTTTGAGTGTTGTAGACCGTTCCCCCATTTACTGCTTATTATATGCTCAATTGTTGTTATGTGACTTGCCGGGGTGATTGATTTGGTTCCGGGGATGTTTCACAATAAATTAGGACACTTAGTCCCAAGGTTGGAAGCCTAAGTAGAAAGCGTTGACCGGGTATTGACTTATGTATAAATGGCTTTGAAATGGAGTTTTGATGATTCCGATAGCTCCATAGGGTGATTTTGGACTTAGGAGTGTGTCCGGATAGAGATTTGGAGGTCTGTAGGTGATTTTGGCTTGAAATGGCGAAAGTTGGAAAAATGGAAGTTTAGAGAGTTGAGAAGTTTGACCGAGAGTTGTCTTTGTGGTTACCGGAGTCATATTTTGGTTCCGGAAGTTGGAATAGGTTCGTTGTGTCATTGATGACTTGTGTGCAAAAATTGAGATCAATCGAAGTTGATTTGCTAAGTTTCAGCATCAAATGTAGAAGTTAGAAGTTCATAAGTTCATTAGGCTTGAATTGGGGTACAATTCGTGTTTTTTATGTAATTTAATGTGATTTGAGGTCTCGATTAAGTTTGTATCATGTTTTAGGACTTGTTGGTATGTTTGGTTGAGGTCCCGGAGGGCCTTGAGTGTGATTCAGATCATGTTCGGTGCATTTTGGCACTTGGAAGACTGCTGATTTTGCTGGTGTTGGTGTCATTGTATGCGGTCGTGATCACGAAGTGTTGTTGGGACAGTTAGATTTTTTTGTGCTATGCATTCGCGAGCTTGGGTATGCAATCGTGTAAGTTGGTGAGGCAGTGAATCGCGAACGCGTGCTCTAGTCGCGCTCGTAAAGAGGAAAAGAGGAGACAGGGCTCATGTGAGGTTGTTATTCTCGATCGCGTGATAGTTGTCATGGGTAGCTTTACAGCCATGCCCCATGACCCCTTGGACGTGCCCCGTGGCGTCCTGGCAAGCCTCCCAACGCCTAGCGCCACGGTCGGCCCCGTGGTCTTGGCAGCTCCAAGTGACAAGCGCGCAAGTGCCTCTGTCGCCCCACAGACAGCCAGCGCCAATGCCCAGCCACTGGCAGATGCCCATAGCGCCGCGCGCGGACCCTGAGCCAAATGACAAAGTTGCCGCTGATGGACTTGCTTCTACTTTGTAGAAGACTAAGTCCTTTTCTTTGTAAATATAGAATAGATTTACCTTATTTTATTTCAGTATGATTCTACAGCTTTCTTAGGTCAACTCTTGTAACTTTGATTTTTTTATTTTAAGCATTATTAGGGGGGTATAAGCATTCAAACTTTCAAGCAAGCAAACAATTCTCTGTACTGGTGTCTCACCCCCTCGACACCGCGTAGCTTTTGTAATAGCCTTTCATTTATGCAAGCAAACTATTTTCTCAATTTTCTCTACAAGCTTTCAATTCTCTCGTTGCCTACGATATTGGTTTTCCCGCACGGCACTGACAATCTAGTCTAGCGTGCGGAGGGGACCTCAGTTGGCGGACGGAAATCGTACTGACATCGATTGCCTAGCCTTACGTTGCCCTTCCAAGGAAGCTCAGGAAGGCGCCGCGTAATAGTTGGTATCAGATCCTAGGCTCGACATCGGACGAGGGAACACATTTCCATAACACCATTTCTGACCATGGTGAATTACAGGGATCGGATCACCGTCCTCGAACAGACGGTTGACGCACTACGGCCCATCGTGGAAACTGTGCCTGACCTACAGACCATCCTAGTGCAATGGTTGGAGGACCTGGATCGCAGGATGCACCAGGCCGAAATTGACATCGAAAACATCAGCCGCGACTCGGAAGGAGACCAGCAAACGGCAGCCACAGAGGCAGCTGAAATTTTTGGGAAATTTGAGTGCCTCCACCAGGAGCATGCCGACGATTTAGCCCACAGGGCACAGGAGGCAGACAGAATGACTGCCATGCAACAGACCATCGACAACTTGACAGGCCAGCTCAATGTTGTCAATGCTGCTTTACAGGGCCTGCTTCAAGGAGGCGGGAACCAAACCGCGGGTACTATGAACTTCGCTCCCGGTGCCTAGAAATTGAAAATTCCTGAGCCCAAGCCATACAGTGGGGCTAGGAATGCCAAAGAAGTGGAGAACTTCATCTTTGACATCGAGCAGTATTTCAATGCCGTGGGAGGCCTAGAAGAAGCTAAGAAGGTAGCAACTGCCGCCATGTATCTTCAAGGTGATGCTAAACTCTGGTGGCGGGTGAAATATGAAGCCATCAGGGCCGGTGAGGACAATCTTGACACATGGGCGGAACTGAAGGCTGCCATACGCTTACAGTTCTTCCCAGAAAATGTTGAATATAATGCAAGAAGGAAACTCCGGGAGCTCCGCCAGACCAAGTCAGTGCGGGACTACGTGCGAGAATTCTCTGCACTTATGTTGAGCATACGAGACATGGGGGACAAGGACAAACTCTTCACCTTCCTTGAAGGGTTGAAACCCTATGCTCGCATGGAACTCCAGAGACAAAGGGTAGACACATTACCCAAGGCAATCCAAGCAGCGGAATGCCTTGGGGACTATCAAGTGGAAGCTCGAAAGGATCGGCCTCAACAGCCCGTCAAGGGAGGATATAAAGGAGGTCATTCGAGTAATAGTGGCCCAACCAGGAGTGGAGGAGATCGGAGTGCAAACAAACCTAGGGCTCCCTCCTCAAGCAGCACTAGCGCTGCATCTACCAACAATGATCGGGGGAGAAAGCCCCCTTCAGGGTGTCGTCACTGTGGCGGACCACATTGGAATAACGAGTGCCCTCATGCACAAATGAATGCTCATCAAGTTGTTGATGATGGGACGGATGATTAATCCGATGATGTAGATCAGACCGAGCCAGTAGGTGCCTTCAATGCAATTGTGGGTTCTTTTTCTGACGCCTTGGCAGAGACCAGTGCTGGTATCCGTAAGAAGAAGGATTCTTGGCCTATCAACAAAAAGGGGAAAAAGAAGGCGGACGAGAAGGCCCCTCCTAAGCAGGAGCGGACCTTAATGTTCGTCGAAGTGAAGCTGAATGGCAAACCTATTCGAGCAATGATAGATACGGGTGCAACCCACAACTATCTAGCCTCGACTCAAGTGGAACGCCTTGGCCTAGTCGTAGGAAAGGGCAGAGGTCGTGTCAAAGCCATCAACTCACCTCCTCAACCAGTTGGGGGGATAGCCAGAGATGTGCTAGTGAAACTTGGCCCTTATGAAGGGAAAATCAACCTGCGAGTGGTGATCATAGATGACTTCGAGTTGATAGTGGGGTTGGAATTCCTGAGGCAAACCAACACCGTGCCTGTGCCATATGCAGACATGTTACTGATGATGGGGACAAACGAGGCCAAGCCCTGCTCCATCTCGTGCATGCCCGTGAAGATGGCTGTGGAAAACATCTCAACCTTGCAGTTGAAGAAGGGGGTCAAGAGACATGAGCCTACATTCTTGGCTACTCTTTGCATCGAAGATATAGAACACTCCTTGGGTCCTCTTCCGACACCCGTGAAGGAGTTGTTACTTGAGTTTGAAGATGTCATGCCACAAGAAATGCCAAAGCGTCTGCCGCCGAGGCGTACTGTGGACCACGAGATTGAGTTGGTGCCGGGTGCGAAGCCACCTGCCCGGGCACCATACAGAATGTCACAACCCGAACTCACCGAGCTTCGGAGACAATTGACGGAGATGTTAGACACAGGGATCATCGTGCCCTCCAAATCCCCATATGGGTCCCCCGTGCTCCTTCAAAAGAAACATGATGGGAGTTTACGGCTATGCGTAGATTATCGGGCCCTAAACAAAATCTCAGTGAAGAACAGGTACCCTATCCCACTTATGGCCGATTTGTTCGACATATTGGGTACTGCGGCGGTGTTCACTAAGATAGACCTGAAGATTGGTTATTGGCAGGTGCGAATCGCAGAGGGCGATGAGCACAAGACGACGTGCGTGACAAGGTATGGGTCGTATGACTTCCTGGTGATGCCGTTCGGCTTGACTAATGCACCAGCCACATTCTGTACCCTGATGAACCAAGTCTTCCGCTAATATATTGATGAATTCATGGTGGTCTACTTGGACGACATTGTCGTATACAGCCAGACATTGGAGGACCATCTAGAGCATTTGCGGAAAGTCTTATCCCGATTGCGGGAGCATGAACTATATGTGAAGCTGTCCAAATGCTCATTTGCTCAGAAACAGATAGACTTCCTCGGGCATGTCATTGAGGAAGGGTGGATCAAGATGGACCAACAAAAGATTCAGGCTATTACAGATTGGCCGCCGCCTAAGGACATCCACGCCTTGAGGGCGTTCCTTGGCCTATGTAACTTCTACCGCCGTTTTGTGAGAAACTACTCTCTCATCGCTGTGCCACTAACAGAACTCCTCAAGAAGGCCACACCTTGGTATTGGACACCCAAGCGAGCAGAAGCCTTTAACGCATTGAAAGCGGCTACGTCTAGTAGCCCCGTTTTGGCCCTTCCTAATTTGGCCAAACCATTTGAGGTACAGACGGATGCCTCCGACTATGCACTTGGTGGGGTCTTGCTACAGGATGGACATCCTGTAGCCTATGAGAGCCGGAAGCTGAAATATGCAGAGCGGCGCTATGCCGCCCACGAAAAGGAATTGTTGGCTGTAGTTCATTGCCTGCGCCTTTGGAGGCATTATCTGTTGGGAACCCCGTTCGTGGTTAAGACAGATAACACAGTTGTTAGCCATTTCCTTACACAGCCGAAGTTGAATGGTCGACAGGCCAGATGGCAGGAGCTTCTAGCGGAATTCCACTTCAACTTGGAGTACCGTAGTGGAAAGACCAACCAAGTGGCTGATGCTCTCAGTCGGAGGGCGGACCTCGCATCCGTGTGCTTACTCGCCACTCTTAGGGGGAGCGAAGTAGCCACGAACATCAAAGACCAGATACTGGGTCTTCTCATCAAGGATCCTGCTGCTCAGTATTTGGTTACTCTAGTAGAACAAGGCAAGACTCGCCAATTCTACATAGAAGATGGTTTCCAGAAAGTGAAAGGAAACCGGCTTTATGTCCCTAAGGGAGGAGATCTGCGAAGGATCCTTCTAGCTGAATGCCATGACACTTTGTGGGCAGGTCATCCGGGTGAAGAACGCACCATGGCGTTACTTCGCCGTGCATATTATTGGCATCAAATGGCCGATGACGTTGCTCAGTACGTGAAAACTTGTCTAACATGCCAAAAGGACAAGTCGGATCGCCTGACGCCAGCAGGACTATTGGAACCACTAGCTGTTCCAAAGCGGCCTTGGGAAAGCGTCTCTCTGGATTTCATCACCGGATTGCCCAAGGTTGGAGATCTTACAACTATTCTGGTTGTTGTGGATCGGTTTTCTAAGTACGCTACCTTCATAGCAGCCCCGCAGTATATATCAGCAGAAGAAACAGCTCAGCTTTTCTTCTCTCATGTCGTGAAATATTGGGGCCTGCCAAAAGAGATCGTTAGTGATCGCGACTCGCGCTTCACTAGCAATTTCTGGACGCAACTCTTCAAGTGCCTTGGGTCAAAACTAAGTCACAGTTCAAGCTTTCATCCACATTCTGATGGCCAAACGGAACGGTTTAACGGCATGCTGGAGGAATATCTCCGCCTCTTTGTAACTGGGTCGCAGAAAAATTGGGTGAAGCTTTTGGATGCTGCTCAGCTGTGCTTCAATTCACAAAAGAGCTCCAGTACCAATAAGAGCGCTTTTGAAATTGTTACCGGACAGCAACCGCTACTCCCACACACTGTGAATGCTCCAAACATGGCAAAATCTCCCAGAGCTGCTAGCTTGTCAAGAGAATGGAAGCGAAATTTGGAGATAGTACGGAGCTATCTTGTCAAAGCCCAAAAGTGGATGAAGAGGCATGCTGACCAAAACCGTCGCTTTGTTGAATATCAAGTAGGAGACAAAGTGATGGTCAAAATCCCAAAGGCGGTACTTATTTGCGGGAGTCCATGACCCTCGCCTGCTGCAAAAATATATTGGACCCTTGTCCATTGTAAAGCGCATTGGGAAAGTGGCATACCGGGTGGATACCCTAGCTTGGTGGAAGATTCATCCTGTCTTCCATGTCAGTCTCCTGAAACCTTTTCGGGAAGATATGGAGGATCCTGCACGGAGCCAACTTACAATCCCCAGCATTCGGGGCCCTAACTCAACTTGGAAAAGGCGTGTTGAAGCTATCCTTAACGATAGAGTTATTCATGCCTCCAGGAAATATCACCAAGAATTCTTGGTGAAATGGCAGGGATGCGACGCAGAGGATAATACTTGGGAAAGGGGGACAAACCTCAAAGCCTTCAAGAACCTAATCGAAGATTATCTTGCAAGTAAGGCGCCGAGGACGTCGCCAACTCAGGTGGGGGAGAATGTCATGGGCGGCTTTCTAGCCATGCCCCATGACCCCTTGGACGTGCCCCGTGGCGTCCTGGCAAGCCTCCCAACGCCTAGCGCCACGGTCGGCCCCGTGGTCTTGGCAGCTCCAAGTGACATGCGCGCAAGAGCCTCTGTCGCCCTACTGACAGCCAACGCCAATGCCCAGCCACAGGCAGATGCCCATAGCGCCGCGCGCGTAGACAACGCCGCGCTCGGACCCTGAGCCAAATGACAAAGTTGCCGCTGATGGACTTGCTTCTACTTTGTAGAAGACTAAGTCCTTTTCTTTGTAAATATAGAATAGATTTACCTTATTTTATTTCAGTATGATTCTACAGCTTTCTTAGGTCAACTCTTGTAACTTTGGTTTTTTTATTTTAAGCATTATTAGGGGGGTATAAGCATTCAAACTTTCAAGCAAGCAAACAATTCTTTGTACTGGTGTCTCACCCCCTCGACACCGCGTAGCTTTTGTAATAGCCTTTCATTTATGCAAGCAAACTATTTTCTTAATTTTCTCTACAAGCTTTCAATTCTCTCGTTGCCTACGATATTGGTTTTCCCGCACGGCACTGACAATCTAGTCTAGCGTGCGGAGGGGACTTCAGTTGGCGGACGGCAATCGTACTGACATCGATTGCCTAGCCTTACGTTGCCCTTCCAAGGAAGCTCAGGAAGGCGCCGCGTAACATAGTGTGTGCGATCGCGTAGGTTAGGGATGTTTGGTCTTCCCGTTCGCGTAGGTCTGTGTGTTTTTGCGTAGAGTTAATTCTTGGCAGCTTAGTTTTTGTGCTTCGCGATTGTGAACCATTTTCTACAATCGCGATTAGGACTTCTGGGCAGAATATACAATATCAAAAACGAAGGTTTGAGCCATATTTCATAATTTGATTTTGGGAGCTCGGATTGAGGCGATTCTTTGAGAGATTTTTAAGGGGGTGATTGGGGTAAGTGATTCTAACTCGGATTTAGTTAAATTACATGAATATATCATTGTTTTCATCATTTAATTAGTGTTTGGGTGTAAAAATTGGGGAAAATTTGTAGAAACTTCCTAGGTGGAGGATTTGAAGGTCGAATTGGGATCGAATTTGTGTAATTTTGGTATTGTTGGAATCGTTGTTGAATGGGTGTTCGGATTTTATAACTTTTGTTGGATTTTGAGACGTGGGCCCAAGGTTGACTTTTTGACTTTGGATTAAGAACTTAGCTTTTTCATATGGAATTGATTCCTATAGCTTGTGTTGATCGTATCGAGTAGTTTATGGCTAGATTCAAGAAGTTCGGAGGCCGATTCGCAAGGAAAGGGCTTATTGGAGTAGAGATTTACACGGTATGAGGTAAGTAACACTTTTAAACTTGGTTCTGAGGGTATGAATCCCTGAATTTTGGGTTATGTGACTGGTGTTGAGGTGACGCATATGCTAGGTGACGGGCGTGTGGGCGTACACCGTAGTAATTATGAATTAGTTGATTTCGTGGGATTGTGTTGTCACCTTATCTGAATATTATTACTGTACTCTATGTGTTAGAGCACTTGAGCTGTGATTTGTATTAAAATAATGTTTAGGCTATGTGCTGGTACTATTGGGACCCATATCGATCGTTCTTTGCTGTTGAGTTATTTGCTTAATTTGCAGTTATGTACTCAGTCCCATTCATCATTGCATATCATATCTCAGTCTTTGTTATCATTTACTGTCACATCATGTATCATTGATTTGGGCTACTTGGCATGAGTGTTTTGAGCCCGAGAGACTGAAGAGTTTGATGACTGAGTGAGGCCGAGGGTCTGTTTATGAGTGATATTGATGGGATCGGGCTGCACGCCGCAGCAGGTACTATTAACTCATGATGGGATCGGGCTCATGCCGCAGCATGTATTATTGATTCATTATGGGATCAGCCTGTGCGCCGCAGCAAGTTTTAATAGAGCTTGGACATGATCCATTCCTTCGGAGTCTGACATACCAACAGTGAGTGCAGGTTCTATTGATTCATGAAGGGATTGGCTGCACGCTGCAGCGGGTACCGTATAATGTTGAGTGAGAATTGAGACAGTCAGGTTGAGTACTCTGAGAGTATGAGTACGTGAGGCTTTCATTGTGTTGCATCACATATGATATGCATATTAGCATATAGATATAGAGAATTCCATATTCCTCATATCATTCAAACTTGGCATATTTTATCTGTATTGAGTTTAATTGTTAACCTAAAAGCCTGTCTACATTCCCTGTGTTGTGTACGAATAGATTATGAGTTCCCGTCATCTCAATAATATTAAATCATGAATTTGAATTTTATTGGTTGAGCTCATCACTGCTTTCAGCCCAAAGGTTGGACTTATTACTTATTGAGTTGGTTGTACTCACGCTACACTCTGCACCTCGTGTGCAAATCCAGGTACTTCCGGACATAGTGGTTGCTGATTTCTGGAGCTTCATCAGTTTGAAGATTATTGAGGTAGCTAGCTGCCTTGGCGTTCGCAGACCTTGACACTCCTCTTTTGTCTTTAATTTTGTTCATACTGTTCTACCTTCCTAGACAGTGTTTCTATGTCAAGCCGTGTTATTGAAAGGATGCTCATGTACTCAGTGACACCCGTATTTTGGGAAATTCTATATTGAATTGCGGTGTTTCCATTCAGTATCTATGGGATTTTCTTTCAAACTTATATTTCTATGTTTTCCAAATTTAAAATGCGTAGGTTTATTGTGATTGTCAGCTTTCACTGTATTGCAATAGGTGCCATCATGACATGTGAGTTTTGGGTCGTGACAAGTTTGTATCAGAGCCTAGGTTACATAGATCTCACGAGTCATGAGCAGGTATAGTAGAGTCTTGCGGATTGGTACGGAGACGTTTGTATTTATCTTCGAGAGGCTGTCGAATCCTTAGGAAAACTTCACTTTCTTGTATTCTTGTCGTGCGAATTCGTTAATTCTTAGGAGCTTAGAATTTGTGCTTCGCGATCGAGAAGCATTTTCCGCGATCGTGATTGAGGACTTCAGGGCAGAATATAAAATATCAAAAACGAGGGTTTGAGCCATATTTTATAATTTGATTTTGGGAGCTCGGATTGAGGCGATTCTTGGAGAGATTTTTAAGGGAGTGATTGGGGTACGTGATTCTAACTCGGATTTGGTTCATGTTTTCATCATTTTATTAGTATTTTGGTTTGAAAAAATGGGGGAAAATTGTAGAAACTTCCTAGGCTTTAATTAGAGGATTTGAAGTTCGATATGGGATCGGATTTGAGTAATTTTTGTGTGGTTGGACTTGTGGTTGAATAGGTGTTTGGATTTTGTAACTTTTGTTAGATTCCGAGACGCGGGGCCGGCGATGACTTTTTTAGTTGACTTTTTGACTTTTGATTAAGAACTTTGCTTTTTCATATGTAATTGATTCCTATAGCTTTTGTTGATCGTATCATGTTGTTTCTGGCTAGATTCGAGGCGTTCGGAGGCTGACTCGCGAGGCAAGGGCATATTGGAGTAGAGATTTACACTGTTTGAGGTAAGTAACACTTCTAAACTTGGTTCTGAGGGTATGAATCCCTGAATTTCATGTTATGTGACCGGATTTGTGGTGACACACATTCCAGGTGACGGGCGTGTGGGCGTACACCATAGTAATTATGACTTAGTCGATTTCGTGGGACTGTGCAGTCACCTTATCTAAATATTATTACTGTACTCTTTGTGTTATAGCACTTGAGCTGTGATTTGTGTTAGAAATCATGTTTAGGCTATGTGTTGGTACTATTGGGACCCACAACCGTCGTTCTTTACTATTGAGTTATTTGCTTAATTTGCAGTTATGTACTCATTCCTATTCAGCATGGCATATCATATCTCTGTCTCTGTTATCATTTATTTTCACATCATGTATCATTGATTTGGGCTACTTGGCATAAGTGTTGTGAGCCCGAGAGACTGGAGAGTTTGATGACTAAGTGAAGCCGAGGGCCTGTTTGTGAGTGATATTGATGGGATCGAGCTGCACGCCGCAACAGATACTATTAACTCATGATGGGATCGGGCTGCACGCCGCAACATGTATCATTGATTCATGACGGGATCGAGGTTGCGCGTTGCAGCATGTTTTATTAGCGCTTGAGATAGATCCGCCCCTCCGGAGTCCTACATACTAGTAGTGAGCGCAGGTTCTATTAATTCATGACTGGATCGGGCTACACACCGCATCAGTTACCGTACAATGTTGGGTGACTGAATGCGATTAGTGAGAATTGAGACAGTCAGGTTGAGTACTCTAAGAGTGTGAGTGCGTGAGGCTTTCATTATGTTGCATCACATATGATATGCATATTGGCATATAGATATAGAGAATGTCATATTCCTCATATTATTCGGACTTGCATATTTTATCCGTATTGAGCTTAATTGCTAACCTGAAAGCATGTCTACATTTCATGTACTGTGTACGAACAGATTATGAGTTCCTCTGAGATATTATTGTCCTATGTCTTGTCATTTCTATACTGTTAAATCCTGTATTTGGATTGTATTGGTTTAGCTCGTCACTGCTTTTAGCCCAGAGGTTAGACTTGTTACTTATTGAGTTGGTTGTACTCACGCTACACTTTGCACCTATATAGGTACTTCCGGACATGATGGTTTTTGATTTCTGGTGCTTCATCAGTTTCGAGATTATTGAGGTAGCTGCCTCAGTGTCCGCAGACCTTGACTCTCCTCCTTTATCTTTAGTTTTGTTCATACTGTTCTACCTTCCTAGACAGTGTTTCTATACTCAGTGACACCCAAATTTTGGGAAATTCTATATTGAATTATAGTGTTTCCATTTAGTATCTATGGGATTTTATTTCAAACTTATATTATTATGTTTTCAAAAATTTAAAATGCGTTGGGGTTTTTACGAATGTCGGTTTGCCTAGTATTGCGATAGGCGCCATCACGACATATGAGTTTTGGGTCGTGACAAGTTGGTATCAGAGCCTAGGTTACATAAGTCTCACGAGTCATGAGCAGGTTTAGTAGAGTCTTGTGGATCGGTACGGAGACATCTGTACATATCTTCGAGAGGCTGCCGAACCCTTAGGAAAATATTACTTTCTTGTATTTTTGTCGTGCAAATATTTTAGTTCCAGGAACTAAACTTCTGTTATTCTATTCTAGATGGTGAGGACACGTGCCACCAAATTTGCCGGACGGCCACCAGTACCACTAGCTAGGGCCACGAGAGGCCAAGGCCACGGTAGAGGACTAGGTGCAGCTCGTGCAGCAGCTAGAGCAGCACCTAAAGACCCACCAGTTGCTCCAGCTTAGGTGCATATTCCAGATGTAGTTAAGCCGGTGGGACCAGCTTGGGCACCAGTTGTGCCTATTGTGATTCCAGGCCTTCAGGAGGCTTTGGCCCAGATATTACTGTCCACTAGCCTTGCTCAGGCGATTTCAGTTTAGGGTGCAGTAGCCAGTTCTCAGGCCGAGGGAGGTGCTCAGACTCCCGCCGCCCGTACTCCAGAGCAGGTGGTGCAGGGACTTCATACATCGAGGGTACTACCAGCCTAGCTGGTTGTAGTTGCTCAGGCCTAGGTGGGTCACATTATGAGTGATGAGGAGCAGATGAGACTTGAGAGGTTTTGGGAGGCTCGAGCCTCCATCATTCAGTGGGGCTGAGTTAGAGGATGCTCAGGACTTCTTGGATAGGTGCCAACGGATTATTCGCACGGCGGGTATTCTGGAGACTAGTGGGGTCTCATTTACTACTTTTCAACTGACGGGGGAAGCCTTTAGATGGTGGGAGACCTATGAGCGGAGCAGGCCAGCCGGTGCTGCACCACTTTCATGGCATGAGTTCTCCATTCTCATCTTGGGGATGTTTGTGCCATCGACCCGTAGGGAGGAGTTGCATAGACATTTTGAGCAGCTACGCCGGGAGGGCATGTCTGTGACCAAATACGAGATGAGATTTTTAGAGTTGGCTCGTCACGTGGTCTTCTTGGTTCCCACACAGAGGGAGAGGATTAGGAGGTTCATCGATGGCCCCAACTATGGACTGCGCTTTGATATGACTTGAGAGAATGTATCAGGTGCTATGTTTGACGAGGTTGTTGATATTGTTAGGCGGCTAGAGCTGGTCCATTGTCAGGAGCATGAAAAGAGAGGCCATGAGGCCTCGTGGTTCGGGGGGTTTCAGCGGTATCTCTTTGGGGGTCAGTCCTACCACAGTGGGGTTCGTCCTTAAAGGCCAGCTTAGATGGTTCATCCAGTTCATCGCGGCGCATCAGCTAGCCATGGTTCATAGCTCGGGTCAGTCATCTCTCAGTGCTCTCCCAGCCCAGAGTTCATCTCGTGCTCCATCAGTTCAGGGTTCATCTGTGCCAGGCCTCTCTAGTAGTTATTATGGTTATTGAGGTCCGCTGCCATTATCAGAGCGGGTTTGCTTTAAGTGTGGGGAGCTTGGTCATATGAAGAGGCATTGTCCCCACCTTTTAGGAGGACCAGTTCAGCAGAGGATTTAGGCTGTGACTTTCACACCAGTTACTTCACCACTCGCTCATCCAGCTCATGGTAGGGCTCAGACAGCTAGAGGTTTCCCTAGAGGGGGAGGCCGATCAGGCAACGGTCAGTCCCAATTCTATGCTATTCCTGCCAGGCCAGAGGCTACTGCTTCAGACACAGTGATCACAAGTATTGTCTCAGTATGCCACAGCGATTCTTCTATATTATTTGACCGTGGTTCTACTTATTCATATGTATCATCATATTTTGCTCGTTATTTGGATATGCCCCATGAGTTCTTAATTTTAGCTACTCATGTATCTATGCCAGTGGGAGATAGTATTACTGTGGACCGTGTGTATCGGACGTGTGCGGTCACCACTAGGGGATTTGAGACTAGAGTTGATATCTTATTGCTTAGTATGGTCTATTTTGACGTGATTTATGGCATGGATTAGTTGTGTCCATGTCAGGCTATTCTGGATTGTCACGCTAAGACCGTGACACTGGCAATGCAGGGTTTGCCGAGGATCGAGTGGAGAGGTTCTCTAGATTATATTTCCAGCAGGGTGATTTCTCATCTGAAGGCCCAACGATGGTTGGGAAGGGGTGTCTATCATATTTGGCCTTTGTGAGGGATGTGGGTGCTGATATCCCTACGATTGATTCTGTCCCGGTAGTGCGAAAGTTTCCGGATGTGTTTCCTACAGACATACCAAGCATGCCACCTGATAGGGACATTGACTTTATTGAATTGGTGCCGGGTACTCAGCCCATTTCTATTCTTCTGTATCGTATGACACCAGCAGAGTTGAAGGAGTTGAAAGAATAGTTTTAGAAGTTTCTTAATAAGAGGTTTATTAGGTGTAGTGTTTCTCCTTGGGGTGCAACTGTTCTGCTTGTGAAGAAGAAGTATGGCACTATGCGGATGTGTATGGACTATAGGTAGTTGAGCAATGTTACAATCCAGAACAAGTATCCTTTGCCGCGCACTGATGATATATTTGACCAGCTTCAGGGAGCAAGGTTGTTCCCTAAGATTGATTTGAGGCCAAGGTATCACCAGTTGAAGATTCGGGACTCACATATTCTGAAGAAAGCATTCAGGACCCGCTATGGTCACTATGAGTTCTTTGTGATGTCTTTTGGGCTGACCAACGCCCTAGTAGCATTCATGCATTTGATAAACAGAGTATTTCAGCCATATCTTGATTTGTTTTTCATAGTATTCATTGATGACATCTTTGTGTACTCACGTAGCCAGGATGAGCATGCCCAGCATTTGAGGATTGTACTACAGAGGTTGAGGGAGGAGAAGCTTTATGTCAAGTTCTCCAAGTGTGAGTTTTGGCTCAATTCGGTGGCGTTCTTGGGGCACATGGTATCCAGTGAGAGGATTAAGGTAGATCCAAAGAAGATAGAGGCGGTTTAGAGTTTGCCCAGACCGTCTTCAGCTATTGAGATTCAGAGTTTTCTCGGCTTGGCCAGATATTATCGCCGCTTCGTGGAGGGTTTCTCGTCCATTGCAGCGCCTTTAACCAGGTTGACCCAGAAGGGTGCTCTATTCAGGTGGTTGGATGAGTGTGAGGAGAGCTTTTAGAAGCTCAAGACTGCCTTAATCGCAGCTCCATTTCTAATTTAGCCTTCATCATCAGGCACTTATAAAGTGTATTGTGATGCTTCTCGGATTGGTATTGGGTGTGTCTTGATGCATGAGGGTAGAGTGATTGCTTATGCTTCGCGCTAGTTGAAGCCTCATAAGAAGAACTACCCTGTTCATGATGAAACACATAGTGGGCTTTGTAGCTTGGTGCCTAAACTGTCAGCAGGTAAAGTAGGAGCATCAGAGACCGGGCGGATTGCTTCTGAGGCTTAAGACTCTGGAGTGTAAACGGGAGTGTATCACCATGGATTCTTTAGTTGGGCTCCTATGGACTTCGCGGAAGTTTGACGCTATTTGGGTGATTGTGGATTGGTTGACCAAGTCCGCGCATTTCATTCTAGTTGGGACTACTTATTCTTCCACGCGGCTGACTGAGATCTACATCCGCGAGATTGTTCGTCTTCACGGTGTGCCTGTGTCCATCATTTTAGATCGGGGAACGCAGTTTACATTGCAGTTTTTGAGAGAAGTGCAGCGAGAGTTAGTCACAGGGGTTGAGTTGAGTATAACATTCCACCCTCAGTGGACGGACAGTCCAAGCACACTATTCAAGTATTGGCCGATTGCTACACGCTTGTGTCATAGACTTCGGGAGTTCTTGGGATCAGTTTCTGCCGCTTGCTGAGTTTGCCTACAAAAATAGCTACCAATCGAGCATCTAGATGGCTCCGGTGAGGCTTTATATGGGAAACAATGTCGGTCTCCGGTGGGTTGGTTTGAACTGAGTGAGGCTAGGCTATTGGGTACTAACTTGGTTCATGATGCTTTAGACAAGGTTAAGTTTATCTAGGATCGGCTTCGCACGGCACAGTCTTGATAAAAGAGGTACGCCGATCGGAAGGTTCACGATGTTGCCTACATGGTGGGGGAGAAGGTATTATTCAGAATTTCACCCATGAAGGGTGTTATCAGTTTCGGGAAGAAGGGCAAGTTGAGCCCTCGGTATATTGGCCCGTTTGAGGTGCTTGAGAGGATTGGAGAGGTGGCTTATAGGCTTGCATTACTGCCTACTCTATCGAGTGTTCATCTAGTGTTTCATGTTTCCATGCTCCGGAAGTATGTGGGCGATCCGTCTCATGTTTTGGACTTCAGCACAGTTCAGTTTGATGGTGATTAGACTTATGATGTGGAGGCAGTGGCCATTTTGGATTGGCAGGTTTGAAAGTTGAGGTCAAAGAACATAACTTCAGTGAAGGTGCAGTGGATAGGTCAGCCAGTCGAGGAGGCTACTTTGGAGACCGAGCGAGAGATGCATAGCAGATACCCACGCCTATTTGAGACTCCAGGTATGATTCTAGACCCGTTCGAGGACGAACATTTGTTTAAGTGGGGGAGGATGTAGACCTGGCCAGTCGTTTTGAGTGTAGTAGCCTCATTCTATGCTCAATTGTTGTTATGTGACTTGCCGGGGTGGTTGGTTTGGTTCCAGTGATGTTTCGGAATGAATTGGCACACTTAGTCCCAAAGTTAGAAGCTTAAGTTGAAAGAGTTTATCGGATGTTGATTTATGTGTAAATGGCTTCGGAATGGAATTTTGACAGTTCTGATAGCTCCGTAGGTTGCTTTGGACTTAGAAGTGTGTCCGGATAGTGATTTTGAGGTCTGCAGGTGATTTTGGCTTGAAATGGTGAAAGTTGGAAAAATAAAAAGTTTGGAGAGCTGGAAGTTTGATCGAGAGTTAACTTGGTGGTTACTGGACTCGGATTGGAGACTGGAGTTGATCTCTTATTTATTAATATGGTTGATCTCGACGTGATTTTGGGTATGGATTGATTGTCTCCATGTCATTCTATTCTAGATAGTCACGCTAAGACCGTGACATTGGCGATGTTGGATTTGCCGAGGATCGAGTGGAGAGGTTCTCTAGATTTTACTCCCAGCAGGGTGATTTCTCATCTGAAGGCCCAACGGATGGTTGGGAAGGGGTGTTTGTCATATTTGGCCTTTGTGAGGGATGTTGGTGCTGATATCCCTATGATTGATTTTGTCCCGGTAGTGCGAGAATTTCTGGATGTTTTCCTACAAACCTACCAAGCTTGCCACCCGATAGAGACATTCACTTTGGTATTGACTTGGTGCCGGGCACTCAGCCCATTTCTATTCCTCCATATCGTATGGCACCAGCATAGTTGAAGGAGATGAAAGAACAACTTCAGGAGCTTCTTGATAAGAGGTTAATTAGGCCTAGTGTGTCTCCTTGGGGTATATCGGTTCTGTTTGTGAAGAAGAAGAATGGTACTATGCGGATTTGCATCGACTATAGGCAGTTGAACAAAGTTACAATCAAAAACAAGTATTTGTTTTCCGCGCACTGATGATCTATTTGACCAGCTTCAAGGACTGAGGGTGTTCTCTAAGATTGATTTGAGGTCGGGGTATAACCAGTTGAAGATTCGGGACTCAGATATTCTGAAGACGCATTCAGGACCCGCTATGGTCACTATGAGTTACTTGTGATGTCTTTTGGGCTGACCAACGCCCCAACATCATTCATGCATCTGATGAACAGAGTATTTCTGCCATATCTTGATTCGTTTGTCAGAGTATTCATTAATGATATCCTGGTGTACTCACGTAGCCAGGAGAAGCATGCCCAGCATTTGAGGATTGTACTACAGAGGTTTAGGGAGGAGAAGCTTTATGCCAAGTTCTGCAAGTGTGAGTTTTGGCTCAAAATCGGTGGCGTTCTTAGGGCACGTGGTGCCTGGTGAGGGTATTAAGGTATATCCAATGAAGATAGAAGCGATTTAGAGTTGGCCCAGACCGTCTTCAGCTATTGACATTCGGAGTTTTCTCGGCTTGGCCAGATATTATCGTCACTTCGTGGAGGGTTTCCCATCCATTGCAGCGTCTTTGACCAGGTTGACCCAGGAGGGTGCTCCATTCAGGTGGTCAGATGAGTGTCAGGAGAGCTTTCAGAAGCTCAAGACTGCATTGATCACAGCTCCAATTCTAGTTTTGCCTTCAGCGTCAAGCTCTTATACAGTGTATTGTAATGCTTCTCGGATTGGTATTGGGTGTGTCTTGATACATGAAGATAGAGTGATTGCTTATGATTTATGCCAGTAGAAGCCTCATGAGAAGAACTACCCTATTCATGATGAAAGACATAGTGGTGATTGTAGCTCGGTGCCTAAATTGTCCGCAGGTGAAGTACGAGCATCAGAGACAAGGCAGATTGCTTTAGAGGCTTGAGATTCCGGAGTGGAAATAGAAGCGTATCACCATGGATTTCATAGTTGGGCTCCCACGGATATTTAGGAAGTTTGATGCTATTTGGGTGACTGTAGATCGTTTGACCAAGTCTGTGCATTTCATTCCAGATGGGACTACTTATTCTTCCACGCGGCTGGCTAAGATCTATATCCGCGAGATTGTTCGCCTTTACGGTGTGCCGGTGTCCATCATTTTAGATCAGGGCACGCAGTTTACATTGTAATTTTGGAGAGTAGTGCAGCGAGAGCTAATCACACGGGTTGAGTTGAGTACAGCATTTCACCCTCAGACGGACGGACAGTCCGAGCGCGCTATTCAGGTATTAGAGGATATGCAACGCGCTTGTGTCATAGACTTTTTCTTGGGATCAGTTTCTGCCGCTTGCTGAGTTTGCCTACAAAAACAGCTAGCAATCGAGTATCCAGATAGCTCCGGTGAGGCTTTTTATGGGAAATAATGTCGATCTCCGGTGGGTTGGTTTGAACTGAGTAAGGCTAGGCTATTGGGTACTAACTTGGTTCATGATGCTTTAGACAAGGTTAAGTTTATCTAAGATCGGCTTCGCACGGCACAATCTTGATAAATGAGGTACGCCGATCGGAAGGTTCACGATGTTGCCTACGTGGTGGGGGAGAAGGTATTATCAGAATTTCACCCATGAAGGGTGTTATCATTTTCGGGAAGAAGGGCAAGTTGAGCCCTCGGTATATTGGCCCATTTGAGGTGCTTGAGAGGATTGGAGAGGTGGCTTACAGGCTTGCATTACCGCCTACTCTATCGAGTGTTCATCTAGTATTTCATGTTTCCATGGTCCGGAAGTATGTGGGCGATCCGTCTCATGTTTTGGACTTCAGCACAGTTCAGTTTGATGGTAATTAGACTTGTGATGTGGAGGCGGTGGCCATTTTAGATTGGCAGGTTTTAAAGTTGAGGCCAGAGAGCATAGCTTAAGTGAAGGTGCAGTGGAGAGGTCAGCCAATCGAGGAGGCTACTTTGGAGACCGAGCGGGAGATGTGCAGCAGATACCCCCGCTTATTTAAGACTCTAGGTATGATTCTAGACCCGTTCGAGGATGAACGTATGTTTAAGAGGGGAATGATGTAACGACACGGCTGGTCGTTTTTAGTGCTGTAGCCTCGTTCCCTCATTTAATACTTATTCTATGCTCAATTCTTATTATGTGACATGCCGAGGTGGTTGGTTTAGTCCCCGTGATGTTTCGGAATATATTGGCACACTTATTTCTAAAGTTGGAAGCCTAAGTTGAAAGAGTTGATCGGATGTTGACTTATGTGTAAATGGCTCTGGAATGGAGTTTTGACGGTTCTGATAGCTCCGTAGGGTGATTTTGGACTTAGGAGTGTGTCCGGATAGTGATTTGGAGGTCCGTAGGTGATTTTGGTTTGAAATGGCAAAAGTTGGAAAAATGAAAGTTTTGAGAGTTGAGAAGTTTGACCGAGAGTTGATTTGGTGGTTACCAGATTCGGATTTTGGTCCCGAAAGTTGAAATAGGTCCATTGTGTCATTTATGACTTGCGCGCAAAATTTGAGGTTAATCGGAGTTGATTTGATAGGTTTCGGTTTCGGATGTAGAAGTTAGAACCTCATAAGTTCATTAGGCTCGTGTTTTTGATGTTGCTTGATATGATTTGAGGCCTCAACTAAGTTCGTATCATGCTTTAGGAGTTGTTGGTATGTTTGGTTGAGGTCCCAAGGGGCTTCGAGTATTAATTCGGATCGTGTTCAGTGCATCTTGGAACTTGAAAGACTGCTGATTTTGCTGGTGCTAGTGTCCTTGTACGCGATCGCGAGAGAGAGATCGCGATTGCAAAGTGTTGTTGGGACAGCTGGATTTTTTTGTGCTAATCGTTCGCGAGCTTGGGTCTGCAATCGCGTAAGTTAGTGAGGTAGTGAATTGCAAACGCGTGGGTCTAGTCGTGTTCGCAAAAAGGAAAAGAGGAGACTGGGTTCACGTGAGGTTATTATTTGTGATCGTATAATAGTGTCTGTGATCGCGTAGGTCAGGGATGTTTGCTCTTCGTGTTCGTGTGGTTCTGTGTGCATTCGCGTAGAGTTAATTCTTGGTTGCTTAGTTTTTGGGCTTCGCGATCGCGAGGCATTTTCCGCGATAGCAATTGAGGACTTCTGGGCTGAATATAAATTATCAAAAACGAGGGTTTGAGTCATATTTCATAATTTGATTTTGGGAGCTCGGATTTAGGTGATTCTTCGAGAGATTTTTAACGGAGTGATTGGGGTAAGTGATTCTAATTCGGATTTGGTTAGCGCTTGGGCAGGATCCTCTGCTCTAGAGTATGACATACCAGCAGCGAGTGCAGGTTCTATTGATTCATGATGGGATCGAGCTGCACGCCGCAGAGGATACCATATAGTGTTGAGTGACTAAGTGTGATGAGTGAGAATTGAGACAGTTAGGTTGAGTACTTTGAGAGTGTGAGTACGTGAAGCTTTCACTGTTTGCATCACATACGATATGCGTATTGGCATACAGATATAGAGAATGCCATAATCCTCACATCATTCAGACTTGGCATATTTTATTCGTATTGAGCTTAATTGTTAACCATAAAGCATGTCTACATTTCCTGTACTGTGTACGAACAGATTATGAGTTGCTCTGAGATATTATTATCCTATTTCCCCTCATTTATATAATGTTAAATCATGTATTTGGACTGTATTGGTTGAGCTCGTCGCTGCTTTCAGCCCAAAGGTTAGACTTATTACTTATTGGGTTGGTTGGACTCACGCTATACTCTGCACCTCATGTGCAGATCCAGGTACTTCCGGGCACCGTGGTTGCTGATTTCTGGAGCTTCATCCTTTTAGAGATAATCGAGGTAGCTGCCTCGACGTCCGCAAACCTTGATTCTACTCCTTTATCTTTAGTTTTGTTTATACTGTTCTACCTACTTAGATAGCGTTTCAGTTGTCAGACCGTGTTATTGTAAGGATGCTCATGTACTTAGTGACACTCGAATTTTGGGAAATTCTTAATTGAATTGTGATGTTTTCATTCAGTATCTATGGGATTTTCTTTCAAACTTATATTACTATGTTTTCCAAATTTAAAATACGTGGGTTTATTGTGAATGTCGGTTTGCCTAGTATTGCGATAGTCGCCATCACGACATGTGAGTTTTGGGTCGTGACGCTTATTTTCTTGAATAACACCAACTGCTCTTCTAACATGAGTAATCTCAGTCGAAAATAAATCAAGGCCACTTTTAACAATTAAATTATAAACATGACATGCTCACCTAACATGAAAATTTTCATCAAGTGGTGGTTGAAAATACAGTCTTAATATTGAAATAGCGGCATTATTGTTAGAAGCATTATCAATAGACATACACAAAACTTTTTTATTAAGATTGCAAAATGCAACAACTTCGCACATAGTAGTACTTATAAAAATTGCAGTATGACTTTAATCTTCATCATATTTAAAAGTGATAATACATTTTTGGATACAATAATTATTATGTAATCAATGACATATAATTGGCAAATAATCATTTCCATTAACAGTATGGACAAAATCAGAGTTAGGGAAACAATATAAGGAAGGTGGTCAAACACATAACGTATGTATGTCTGATATTGTTCATGAACCCTACATACATCAGATCTACAAGTACTTCTAGGAATACCTTTAAATAAAGGATTATAAATCCTTTGAATATATGTAATAAGATATGATGGAGAAGCAAAAGAAAAGGTAGACAACCCAAAGGAATCATTTTTGCTAACTCGTCACGATCCTTCATTTTATCATATTACATAAGTCCTCGAGTACTAGGTTTTAGAGTTCCTGGATTTTCATCTATTGGATGAGTAATTCTCAGATTTCTACTAAATGTCCCAGTCCCCCCAAAACTTCCTCCAGTCTTATATTTAAAATCATCTTTACAAATTTTGCGTCTAACTTTATCAGTATCCTCTATTTCCGCAAAATATTTCCAAACTTTACTTCTCCTTCTCTGATGACTAGTAGTTAGGGCCATAGGTGGTCTACTACTAGTGCAACGGCCAGCATCCCTGTTACCAACTCTAACATTACTAGGTGTAGGTGGTGTCTCATCTTCAATTTCTAATTCATTATTTTTTGTACTGTAATCTTCCTGTAATTATTCATAATCTATATTATTATCAGGTGATGTTTCAAAATCATGTGTAAAGTCATTTAAATTACTACCAAAAGTTGAAGTAGCACATCTTTTTCTATTTCCCCGATTACCCCTATTATTAACCTTATTACAAACCCGTTTTGCAGCATTAAACATATTGTGAAAATTTAACTACTAATAAAAATTAAATATGTAAATAAAATATTAAGTAAGAGAAAAAGTTGGAACGAGTGCACAGAATTCCGCAACAAATTGAACACTTGATTTTTGAAGTCTTGAAATTGAATTTCGCAACTTCGACGTTACCACGAAAAGACTTCAATTGTTCAAAGTTCAAACTTCAAATAATACCATAAATAAAATTTAAAAAAAAATGAGAGCCAAATAGTTGATAGTAAATTAGCTGAAGAATGAGAGAATGACAATTGAGAATTTGGGTTTGAAAATTGAGAGATGAGTGAAGAAATGAATAAGAGGGTGTCTATTTATAATTTTTTAACGGGATAAATTAGTAAATAATAAAAGTGTTATTTTTGAAAAGTTTTCCAAAAAGGGCCATTCTTGCAAATTGACAGTTGGCCAACAGTCAAAATGGCAGCTCACCGTTGCCAACACTTTGGATTATTTAAAAAATATTGAACTAGCCATTGAATCGGTCGGGGCCTGTCCGGTTAACCGGTTCACGAGTGACAAGACCTTAGCGGGTTGAACCAGTCCGATTACCCGGTAATCAAATTTTTTTCGGCATAAACTGTTCTTGTACAACCCAACCTTGCCCGGCCCTTTTATCACCGGACCGGTCGGGGCCGGTCCGATACTGAACTAGCCCGGTCCGTTTGACACCCTTAGATGCACCTTAGATGCAACAAGGGCAGAAAATATTAGGTAAAGTTTCTCAAGTATCGTCTTTAACTATTTATATATTCAATTTGACCATAAAATAGTGTATTTCCAATCTTTCTTTTCTTGGGAATGTAAAATTTCCTACTAAACCAAATTCTGCGAAATTGTGGCAATTAATGAGTGTTTGTGTGTGACTCCACTTATCAGGGTTTCGTGGTCCACGATAATCATTTTTTCCAAGATTATTTTCTCAATATTTTAAATAATCTCACATGGGGTTTGTGTAACCTTTACTCAAAACGCCATGAAGTCATCACATGAAATACAGAAAGGAGAGAATTTTCATATAACATCGTGACAACACATGAGACGAAATTGTGCAATTGCTCATACTTTCTCCTTGCAAAGTAAAACAATACTCCTACTATATTAAAATCAAAAAGAAAACTACTACACTGCATAATTTTCGGACATATGCAGCTATTTGTCCTCACATATTTCATAGGACTCCTAATACATAAAAGCATAGAAAAATATACAAAAATATTAATTACGTCTTAATTTCAAATAAATGAGAGAAAATCACAATAATATTTGATACATGAAATAGTAAAGCCATCTAGCTATGGATGTAGAACTTGAGTCATGACCCTTTGGCCAATGACACTAAAGTTGACAAATTCACCCTTTTTTACCGGCTTGTTCGACGAGTACTAAGGAGATCATAATTTCTTGATCTTGGAAGATAAACAATGGATTCTGAGACAGTACAAGTTCTTTTACAGGATGCATACATGCTTATCAATCCAAATCTATCACTTAAACTTCTTGTTGATGTCATTACCTTTGAAGAAGAAGTAGTACTACTCTTCCAAATGTCACTAAAGTTCTCATGATGTTCTTGATCCTTGGAACACTCCACAAATGCTGCGAAAAATGGATCTTTACTGAATCTGTCACTAGCACTATTTCTCGGAGAAAATTCGTCGCGAAACCTTTGTAATTTTTTGGCTGAATTTGGAGGATTACCAGCTGGTGGTGGCAATGGGAGAAGTTGGCTTGAAGAAGAGCTATTTTCCCTTGAAATTTGTTGCTTCGGAATTCCAGGAATGTACTCCCAAGAAAATGGCACTCCGTTATTAGAGAATTGAAAAGGAGCATTTGGGCTAAAAGGGGAATGATGATCATGTGTAGAAAGTGATCCAAAGGAAGAATTGGAAGAGTAAGAAGGTGAAGAAGAAATAGTGAAAGTTGGGGTTGAAAACGTGTTGTCACTTTGACCATATCTTGGAGTTCTAGTGGTTGAGGAAGTAGCCATTGACTCTTGGTGAAGAGTGCAAAAGGAGGAAAGAAGGAAGAGTGTCTTTCCCTTTCTTTTCTTTTATTGTTATGTTGTCTTTATTATGTTTATTTTCTCCTTGGTAATGTATATATAATGAGAGAATTCTTTTAGTTTCTATTTTCTTGTGGTGGGGTGGAGCCGTGGAGGTCAATTTGCACGCTCAATAGACTTCGGAAAATAAGAAATGAATAGAAGAGAGAGATATTTATGAACAAACAAAACGACCAATAGCATTATTACAAGGATGGATCGGAGAAAGAGAAGGGACACAAGGAAGACCAAATGGGAAATTAATAAAGCACCTAGTTTTTTCTTGAACTTATTAAAATCAGTATTCGCACTTGTACTGATTTTTTTTTCTTAAATTTCCGAGACATTGAGGTTCAGAAATGGGATAATTTGAACGAATTCACACCTATTAAGACTTGATGGTGCCTATGTCCAATGTGATTTCAGAAACTAGTCTATTAAGACTTGATGGTGCCTATGTCCAATGTGATTTCAGAAACTAGTCAATTTAATGCTTTAAAAATGAAGTAGGTCAAAGTTTTCAAGATAGTGGAAGAAAAAGTAACAAGAACCTTAAAATGCTAGCCGAAGGACGGCCCAGTTGGTTTGGGGTGTTGTTCACACGGGCGATGCGGATTCGATCTTCCCTCAATGTTTTTGGGTTTGAGCTGTCGTACAGGGTTTGTCTAGCACAACATGCATTTTTTATGTGATTTGCAAATTATTGCACAATGAAAATTTATCCAATGTGCATAGAGTGCTCACCCGAAGGGCAAAGCGTGTGGCAAAAACGTAACGGCTGCAGATTTTTCTTGGGGTTCAAAGAAAATGTTTAGAAACTCAATAAACAATTTCGTTAGACTCGTTCTGATAAAAGAGTACTTAAAAATTTCCGTTCATGTTATGTTTTGCTGTATTTGACTGAGCAATTTGGTTTATTAAAGAAGTTTTGGAAGATAGCTAAACTTTTCTAAGTAGCAATTATTTTAGCCAACATACCCTTATCTTACTTAGCTGCCAAAAATTTCTAACAGACAAATTGAAATGCATTCTTCACCTAATTGCTTATGAGGATTGATACTCCAATATAGAAATGCTCTGTTTTAGCTAAGACCAAAATACAATAAAAATACATGATCCATATAAGTGATAGGATCTAGCTTGTTACGATCAAAACTATGCAGTAGTTATTGCATTCATAATAAGTTGAGTGTTTGTAAGGAGCTTTGTTTTAAATTTTGGTCGAATTTATTATTTATTTTTTTGTAGCCGGCATACATAAATTATATATTAATTATACACGATTACATATGTGTTTACATGAATTATACATATAATACATTCATCAGTTTTTTTTTTTTTTTGGTTCAACTGGTTAGATGGATGGCTATTTAAGTTTATTTTTTATTATTTATTTAAACGACAAATTATTTAGGTTAGTAACGAAATAGACTTCAATAGAATAGAATAGATACAGACGATTTGTGTGTTGATCCTAACTAGTAGGGGTGTTCAAACCGTACCGAAAAACTGTACCAAATCGAAAAGTCAAATCAAATCGACTAAAAAGCTCAATTAGGTTTGGTTTGATTGGTTTGGTATTGAGTAAAAAATTCGAACCAAACCGATATATAAAATATAATTTTTATATATACTTTTAAGACTTTTTATAGAAATTTCTTTAAAAAAGGTAAAAACACTTGTGGGATGTAATATTTAATAGAACTATGAAGTGCATTAATTTTTATTTACTATAAATAATGGGTTGTATCACTTTCTTATCAAAGTGTTACTGAAATGCATCAATCACCTCTTTATTTTTCCATATTCATATGTCAAGATTTTATATATCTTTTTGGAATTTAAAATGGTATTTTGATAATATAAAATTAAATAGAATATATCATTATTTCGGTATCATCCTCATTTTTACGTTTAATTATTAAATTTGGCTAACTTTGAGAGCGTACATTAATGACAAATTATTGTTAGACAACTAAAAAAATAAATATCATGTGTTACTAAGAAATTCTCTTTTATGAATATTTTAAAGGATCATATGTTCGTAATATTTTTAATTTTTACTAAATATATATTTACTTATCAAAACTTCCTCTATAACTTTAACAAAAGTAAGATTGAAAAATATTCATGAACAAAAAAATTCGAAAAAACCTGAAATATCGAACCAATACAAACCGATATAGTTGGTTTGATTCGCTTTTGATAAAAACCGAACCAACACGATTCATGTACACCCTTACTAACTAGTTTGGCATTAAGGCAAAATTAATTGATCGATTGTTTTAACACTAGAAATATAAAAATTAGTTGGATCAGCCACTTTTTGGATCGGCTATTAATGTTTAACCAACTTTTAAATGTATTAGCATAGCCATGGATAATTGACGTATTTGCCCCTAACTAAAACATGAAATAATCCTAGCAAATCAACCATTGATGCTAGAGTTCGAAATTTACAAGTGGAACTCTAAAATAATATGCTGAAATTCAAAACTCAACCACGATCCATAGATTTCAAGTCTTTATAAGTTCAAGCTCTATTAACAATTCATGGGGTTAGAACTTTCACAAAATAATAAATAAACTAGAGAAAACTTGTTTGAAAGCGCTAACAAATAATTAGACGAAGTGCTGAGTTTAATGCTTTTGGTTTCCTTCTTCATGCACGAGCAAAACAGCACTTCACTTTTAACGGAACCAAAAAACCCGAATATGATGATCTATGCTTGATAAGATAACAAATTTTGATGTTCGTACAGTGCGGTCAAGTTTAGGTGTTATATATCTCTATATTTTAAGATATATTATCATTTCTAAGGCATAACAAAAAGTCGAGAACTGGGTTTTGGCTTTTTAGTATATTATCAGTTTTGGGTTCGAATTCCAATATACGATGCTGGATTTCGCTTAAAAGTGTTAATCGAGTAAGACGAGCTCGTTTACGATCCAATTCGATCCGGTATAGTCCAAATCAGTCCAGTTCGATAAGAAATGAGACAAGATGGGTTGTATAGGGAGGTTGGTCTAGACGAGTGCGGATCTTTTTGCAGTACGGGAGCTCGGTTGGCCTAGTAAGGAGTTATTGATTCCTTACTGAATTTCAACCCTGTCTAGCTCGGGTTAATGGCATCTTCTTAAAAAAAAAATATGATCGTTGCCAATGGTTAAAATCTGGGAAGACCGTTAGCCAACAGTCCTTTTTTGCTGAAATGGCCATTTCAACCTCCCTCATTATTTGCTCTCACCCCTAATAATTGATAAATTATAATTTTAACTTTTTAAAATCTATAGCCCCCGTCTTCTTTATTTTTTTTCACAACAATCTCTCTTTCTCTATATTTGCTACATTCTCTCTTGAACCGCTATCAATTAATTGGTATTTGAAGTTTATTGTAATGTTTATTACGGTAGCCACTATACAATTACAATTTATGAAGAGAAGACTTAAAGTGTGATATTGCGATTTGCGGGTTTCAAATTCAGACTTAGTGCAGCATCCTGGTACAGTCGTTCCAGCTTTTTGTCTTTTTTGGTATTTATTTTTATTTTATTATTTAAAATTATTAATTTTGTTAATTTAATTTAGTTTTCACAATAGACATACTTAGAGAAGCAAAAAAGGCGTGTAGCAAGGATGGCAATAAGAATCGAAAAACAAGAGGTAATTCTTCTAGTGCTAGTAATGCAAATAATTATATACATATTTATGAAACGTCACTGATCACGCCCAACTCTAGTCCTAAAAAAGTATAAGTGGTCGCTGCAAATACAATTCGATGTAAGAGAGCGGAATCGAATCTCACAGAGAACTAAGGCTTCGCTACAACTGTTCAATATCACTAAGAAACACAAGTTCAAATAATTTTCTAGCTATAAAGATTGTAATTTTTATGTCTATTTAATTAACTAACAAATATTAAGGCAATATAATTATCAACTAAAGATACTAAACGTTGGACCCAAGATGAAAAGCCTAGAGTTATAATTTTTTCAATTGTCGGAATTATTTTTGCTACATTTTTTATAATATCGCCTAAGTATTCTTTATTGATCGTGAGCACTCGACTTATTGTAATTCTCTCTCTCTCTCTCTCTCTCTCTCTCTCTCTCTCTCTCTCGAGAGAGAGAGAGAGAGAGAGAGAGAGAGAGAGAGAGAGAGCAACTACAATAATTTACTAGTCATATTCTTTTGAATTACGATAGCTTACACTTTTTCACGGCTCACTAAGACCACATCAAAGCTCAATTGTCTCTAATCCTACTTTTAAACCCACCGTGTCGATCTCTCGTATGCCTTAGGAGTGATGTTGTTATACAACCAGCTAATCCTCTATCAAGTAACATATAATTAATAGACATAATCAATTGAGGGCCCTTCAATCAACAACAATAAATATATAGGTTAACAAGTAGAGAAATAAAAAGGCTTAATTATATTACCGTATAAGAAATTCATCCTCTAAGAGGATTAGTCACAACCCTAGATAAGAAATTAGCTACTCTTAATAGTATGTAAAAATACAATACTAGAAATCACAACAATAGAAAAAGAGACAGAAAGATGAAAAAATGTGATGTTGAATCCTTCTCCTTGCTTCAAACGTGTTCTTTCCTCTCCAAAGTCTTTTCTTACTCCAAAATAGTATTTCCCCCTTCAAAAGTGACTAACTATCACATCTATATGAAGTAGGGTTGAGTTGGGCAGATTTGACTTCTCGTACTTTGGATTGGAGAAGCTGGGGGCGCATTCATATGCGCGATCCAGACTGCTCTCGGTTGCTGATTTATTCTGTTCTAGTCCTGGCGAAGTGAACCTCGCTCCGTTGTTCGGGACTTTTCTCTTCAGCTATTTTTTCCAATTTTTCACATATACGATCCTTTTCCATGCAAATTCATTCCTACACATAAGAGACACGTAATGAGCATCTTTTCACTTCAAAAACTATGTGATCTCCCACAACTCACATAAGAAACAATATGCAAACATACTCAAAAGATGAACTTTTCACTATTTATCACCATCCCACACTTAAACTCTTGCTCATCCTCAAGCAACTTGTCACGACCCCAAAATCCCACCTAAGGTAATCGTGATAGTACCTAGTCTCTAAGACTAGGTAAGCCTAACATTCATGAATAACTTAACAGAACTCGTCCCAATTCTCACGAACGCAAGAACAATTTTCACAAGTCGCTCAAAGACTCTTCGCGATCGCGAGCCTGCCCTCACAAACGTGTATAAGGAAACTAGATACATCTACTTCAGTAGTTCAACAAGTCAAAAATGAGCCGAACATGATCTGAATCACACCCGAGGCCCCCGAGACCCCATCCAAACATACCAACTAGTCCTAAAACACAATACGAACTTAGTCGAAGCCTCAAATCTTATCGAACAACATTGAAACCACGAATTTCACCCCAATTTAAGCCTAATGAACTATTGAACTTCCAACTTCGAAAACCAATGCCGAAACACACCAAACTAATTCCGATTGACCTTAAATTTTTGCACAAAACTGATAAATGACACAACAGACCTATTCTAACTCCCAACAAAATTCGAGCCCAGTATCAAGAAAGGCAACTCTCAGTCAAACTTCTCAACTTTCCAAACCTTCAACTTTCCAACTTTGGCCAATTCAAGCCAAAACGACCTACGGACCTCTGAATCAATATCCAGATATACTCCTCAGTCCAAAATCACCATATGAAGCTATCAGAACTATCAAAACTCCATTCCGGGGTCATTTAATCACAAGTCAACATCCGATCGACTCTTTCAATTCAAGCTTCCAACCTTAGGGCTAAGTGTCCCAATTTATTCAGAAACATCCTTGGAACTAAACCAACCACCCCGGTAAGTCACAGAACCACACACGAACAAACATTAGGCAATGAATGGGGGAAGGGGGCTACAATACTCAAAATGACCGGTCGGGTCATTACATTCTCCCCCTCTTAAACAAACCTTCGTCCTCGAACAGGTCTAGAATCATACATAAGTCTCAAATAGGTGTGGATAGCTACTCTGCATCTCCCGCTCGATCTCCCAGGTACCCTCCTCGACTAGCTGACCTCTCCACTAAACTTTCACTGAAGCTAGTTTCTTTGATCTCAGCTTTCAAACATGCCAATCCAAAATGGCCATCGGCTCCACATCATAAGTAAAATCTCCATCTAATTGAACCGTGCTGAAGTCCAATACATGATACAGATCATCGTAATACTTCCGGAGCATGGAAACATGAAACACTGGGTGAACACTCAATAGATTAGGTGGTAATGCAAGCTTGTAAGCAACCTCTCCAATCCTCTCCAGCACCTCAAAAGGGCCAGTATATCGAGGGCTCAAGTTGCCTTTCTTCCCCAACCTCATCACACCCTATGGGTGATAATTTGAGAAATACCTTCTTTCCCACTATATATGAAACATATTGAACCTTTCGATCAGCGTAAATCTTCTATCTAGACTGTGCCGTGCGAAGTCGATCTTGAATCAACTTGACCTTTTCCAAGACATCTTGAACTAGATCCGTGCCCAACAACCTAGCCTCCCCCGCCTCAAACCAACTAATGGGAGAACGACACCGCCTCCCATATCAAGCCTCATAAGGAGCCATCTAAATCCTTGACTGGTAGCTTTTGTTGTATGCAAACTCTACAAGCGGTAGAAACTGAACCCAATTACCCCCGAAATCCATAACACAAGCACGTAGCATATTCTCCAATATCTGAATGGTGCGCTTGGACTGTCCATTCGTTTGGGGGTGCAACGCTGTGCTCAACTCACCCATGTGCCCAACTTTCACTACACTGCTCTCCAGAACTGCGATTGAACTATGTGCCCCGGTAAAAAATAATGGACACAGCACACTGTGAAGACGAACAATCTCGCGGATATAGATCTCAGCCAACCGTTCCAAAGAATAGGTAATCACGACCAAAATGAAATATGCAGACTTATTCAATTGGTCCACAATCACCCAAATAGCATCAAATTTCTTCATAGTCTGTGGGAGTTCAACAATGAAGTCCATGGGGATACGCTCCCATTTCCACTCAGGAATCTCAAGACACTGAAGCAAACCGGCCGGCCTCTGATGCTCGTACTTCACCTACTAACACTTCAAGCACCGAACCACATACTCCACTATCTCTTTCTTCATTCTTCTCCACCAATAGTGCCGCCTCAAGACCTGATACATCTTCGCGACATTCGGATGAATGGAATACCATGAACTATGGGCCTTCTCAAGAATCAACTCACGTAACAAATCAACATTTGCACACAAATCCGACCCAACATCTGCAACAGTAACATCCTTGGCATCATCGTGTTGTACCATGTCCTTAAGGAAAAGCAAATGGGAGTTGTCATACTGACGCTCTCTGGAGCACTTAAATAATGTAGACCAAGAAACCACGTAAGCTAGAACCCGACTAGGCTCCAAAACATCTAACCTCATGATCTGATTGGCCAAAGCCTGAACATATGATGCAAGTGGTCTCTCACCAGCAGGAATATATGCAAGGCTACCCATACTCACCTCCTTTTTACTCCAGGCATCGGCGACCATATTGGCCTTACCGGGATGATACAAAATGGTAATATCATAGTATTTTGATAGCTCCAACCATCTCAACTACCTCAAATTTTGATCCTTTTATTTGAACAAGTGTTGTAGACTCCGATGATCTGTAAATACCTCACAAGAACTCCGTAGAGGTAATTGCTCCAAATATTCAATGCATGAACAATGGCTGCCAACTCTAAATCAATGAACGAGGTAGTTCTTCTCATGGGGCTTCAACTGGCGTGAATCATAAGCAATCACCCTACCCTCCTGCATCAATACTTACCCAATACCAACCCGATAAGAATCACAATACACTGTATATGAACCCGATGCTGAAGGTAAGCCTAGAACTAGAGCTGTGGTCAAGGTACTCTCGAGCTTCTGAATGCTCTCCTCACACTCATCCGACCACCTGAATGGGGCACCTTTCTGGGTCAATCTAGTCAAAGGTGCAACAGTGGACGAGAAACCGTCCACAAAATAGTGATTATATCTACCAAGCCATGAAAACTCCGAATCTCAGTAGATGAAGACGGTTTAGGCCAACTTTGAACAGCCTCGATCTTCTTCGAATCTACTTTGATTCCCTCACTAGACACCACGTGCCCTAAGAGCGCCACCATAATCAAGCCAGAACTCACACTTGGAGAATTTAGCATAAAGCTTCTTCTCCCTCAACGTATGTAGTACAATCCTTAGATGCTGCACATGCTCCTCTAGGCTGCATGAGTACACCAGTATATCATCAATAAATAATATAACAAAATAATCAATATATGGCCGGAATACACTACTTATCAGATGCATAAAGCCCAAAATACATCACAAGGAACTCGTAATGACCATAGCGGGTCCTGAATGCTATCTTCAGAATATCAGAGTCCTGAATCTTCATATGGTGATACCCAGACATCAAAATAAATCTTAGAGAACACTCTAGCTCCCTGAATGGTCAAATAAGTCATTAATGTGCGGCAACAGGTACTTGTTCTTAATTGTAACTTTTTTTAGCTGCCTATAATCAATGCACACCCGCATAGTACCATTCTTCTTCTTCCCAAATAGAATCCGGTGCACCCCAAGGCGACACACTTGGCCTAATGAAACCCTTATCAAGAAGCTCCTGAAGCTGCTCTATTAATTCCTTCAACTCTACTGGTGCCATGCGATATGGAGGAACAACGATGGGCTGAGTTGCCGGCACCAAGTCAATACCAAAATCAATGTTCCTGTCGGGTGGCATACCCAGTAGGTCAGTAGGAAACACATGCGGAAAGTCTCTCACCACCGGAACAGACTCAATAGAAGGGGTATCAGCACTAACATCCCTCACAAAGGCATAATATGCCAGACAACCTTTCCCAACTATCCGTTGGGCCTTCAAATATGAAATCACTCTACTGGGAGCATAGTCCAGAGAACCTACCCACTCAATCCTAGGTAATCCCGGCATTGCCAGCATCACGATCTTAGCGTGACAATACAGAATAGCATGACATGGTGACAACCAGTCCATGCCTAGAATCATGTCAAAATCAGCCATACAAAGTAGTAAAAGATCAACTCTCGTCATCAATGCCCTAATAGTCGCCACACACGATCGATACACATGGTCCACAATAATAGAATCACCCACCAGCATAGATACATGAACAGGCATAGCTAAGGAATCACGGGGCATATCCAAATAACGAGAAAAATATAATGATACTTATGAATAAGTGGAACCAAGGTCAAATAATATAGAAGCATTGTTGTGGCATACTAAAACGATACCTGGGATTATTGCGTCTGAAGCAACGGCCTCTGGTCTAGCGAGAAAAGAAAAACATCGAGCTTGACCACACCTGATTGGCCTCCCCCTATAGGGCGACCTCGAGCTGCCTGAGTCCCACCCGGAGCTAGCTGAACGGGTGGTGAAGAAACTGGAATGGAAGTCATAGCCCGAGCCCTCTACAGAACTAGACCACCCATAAGACGGGGACAATACCTCCTCACATGCTCCAACTCTCCACACTCAAAGCAACCTCAACCTGACAATGGTGGCGGGGACTTAATTGGACCCCGAGAACTAGAACAACCACTAGGAGAAATTGGTATAGATGAAACCTAAACTGATGGAGCACAGGATGAACTCTGAGCTGGTAGGGCACTGAAAGATGACTGACCCGGACAAGTATAGTACGAACCATGGTTGGCTAAGGCACAAAGATGAACCAAACGAGCCATCTAAGCGGGCCTAAAAGGACAACCATTGCAGTGGTGGGACTGTCCTCCAGATGAGGCACTGCTGAAACCACCCGAACCACGAGGCCTCATGGCCCCCCTTTCCTCACGCTCCTAGCTGCAAACTAACTCTAGGCATTTAGCAATATTAACCACTTCGTCAAACCTCGCGCCCATCGCAATCTCCTGAGTCATGATGAAACGTAATCTATAAATGAGGCCACCAATGAACCTCCTAATGCTCTCCCTCTCAGTAGGAACAAACCATATCATATGACGAGCCAACTCTGAAAATCTCATCTCATATTGAGTATTGATTTACCCTCCTAGCATAGCTGCTCAAAATTGCCTACACAACTCCTCCCGCGAGTCTATGGAACAAACTTCTCTAAGAAGAGAACTGAGAACTCACGCCACGTAAGTGGTGCAGCGCCGGCTGGCTTGCTTAACTCATTGGCCTCCCACCATCTGTAGGCTGCCCCTGTCAGCTGAAAAGTAGTAAATGAAACTCCACTGGTCTCTAGAATACTTGTTGTGCGAAGGATCCTCTGACATCTATCTATGAAATCCTGAGCATCCTCTTACTCGGCCCCATTGAACTCCGGAGACTTGGGCCTCCAAAACCGCTCTAGTCTCTTCTGCTCCTCATCACTCATAGGTGGGCCAACCTGCACCCGAGCAGCTGCAACCTGCTGGCTAGTAGCACCCCCTTTGTCTTGAGTCCCTGAGCTATCTGCTCTGGAGTAAGGGCGCCGGGAGCCTGAACACCTCCCCCAGCCTGAGGAGTGACAGGTGCAGCTGGAACTGAAACCGCCTGAGCAAGGTTCTTACATACAGCCAATATCTAGGCCAAAGCCTCCTGAAGACCTGGAATCACAACAGGCACGGGTGCCTGAGCTGGTCCCACTGGCTCGACCACATCTGGTACCTACTCCTGCGCTGGAGCAATTGGTGGCTCCACAGGTGCTGCTCTAGCTGCAGTACAAGCTGCACCTCGGCCTTAACCGCGGCCCCGACCTCTCGCGGCCTTAGCTTGTGGTACTGGTTGTCGTCCGCCTGATTTGTTTGCACGTGTCCTCACCGTCTGTGAGAAAATAGAGGAATAGAAGTTCAGTTTCCAGAATCAATAAATCTACACGACAAGAGTACAAAAAAGTTAAGTAATCTAATGGTTTGGTAGTCTTTCGAAGATAAGTACAGACGTCTCAGTATGATCCACAAGACTCTACTAAACCTGCTCATGACTCGTGAGACCTAAGTAACCTAGTGCTCTGATACCAACTTTTCATGACCCAAAATCTCAACTTGTCATGATGGCGCCCAACACACTGACTAGGCGAGCCGATAATCACATAACAACTACGCATTTGAATTAAAAACATGATTTAATAAGCACAACAGTGGAAAGTCTCGTAAATATTTAATAAAAACAACTGTGAGCATCACCGAGTACATTCTACTAAGTGTCAACATAGTCTGAAACTCTAGTACAACTGTCTGAGAAAAAAGAGCAGTAATGAATAAAACTTAAAGAAGGAGAGTCAAGGACTGCGGGCGTCATTGCAGCTACTTCAAAGTCTCCGAGTAGGTAGTAGCACCAAATCTAGCAATCACCACGTCCAGATGTACCTGGATCTACACACAAAGTATAGTGTTGTATGAGTACAACCGACCCAATGTACTCAATAAGTAACAAGGCTAACATTGGGCTGAAAGCAGTAATGAGCTTAGAAGGATACAGTCAGAACAAAAATAATGAAAACACAGATGTAACAAAGAAAATGATAGTAATAACTTAGAGAAACCTCCATATTCAGCTCGTTCACAGTACAGAAATTTAGGCATGCTTTCAAGTTCAACAATTTAAGCCCAACACTGATAAAATATTTCAAGTACAACTAGCATGAGGAATGTTATATCTCTATGCCTAAATGTCAAATATGCATGTCAAATGTAATGTATCACAATGATATTCCCAAGTATTCACACACTCAGAGTTCTCAATCTGTCTATATCATAATCCCACTCAGCTGACACAATCACTGTTCCTACGCTCGCTGCTTGTATGTCAGACTACGGACGGGCTGATCCTACCCAAGCACTAATATAAAACCTATAAGGCCTGCTGCGGCGTGCAGGCCGATCCAAAATAATAAATAAGCCAATAAGGCCTGCTACGACGTGCAGCCGGTCCACAATAACACTCACAATCCGGCTCTCAGGCCCAACTCAGTCATCAATCTCTCCAGTATCACGAGCTCACAAGTCTCATACTACTCAGTCCAAACAATGATTACATGATATAATAGTAAATGATAACAAAGACTGAGATATGATATGCATATGAATAAACATGACTGAGTACATAATTGCACTTTAAGCAAATAACTCAATAATAGAAATAACCTTAGTGGGTCCCAACAGAATAAGCACATAGCCTAAACATTATTTACATGAATCATAGCTCAATTACTCCAACAAGTAGGAATTACATGGATAAAACAAGACTACGTAACTACATAGTACCACAGAATTAACCGAGTCATAATTACCACGGTGCACGCTCACACGCCCGTCACCTAGCATGTGCCTCACCCCAACACCAACCATATAATACGTATTCTAGGGATTCATACCCTCAGTACCAAGTTTAGAAGTGTTAGTTACCTCAAAGTGCACAACTCAATGCTCCAACAAACCCTTGCCTCATGAATCGGCCTTCGAACGACTCGAATCTAGTCACAAACAACTTAATATAATTAATACAAGCTATAGGAATCGATTCCATATGATAAAGCTTAGTTCTTTAACCAAATTCAAAAAGTCAACCCCAGGTCCACGTCTCAAAACCCCGCAAAATTCACAAAATTCGAACACCCATTCAATAACGAGTCCAACCATACCAAATCATTCAATTCCAACTATAAATCGGCCCTCAAACCCCCAAATCTTACTCTCCAATACCTAGTCTAAAATGCCCTAAATTCACCTCTAAAACACATAATATAGGTGAAAAAATAAATGGATATTCAATATTAATGGACAAAAGTGATCAAAAGTTGCTTACCTCTTGATTTGTAGTGAAATCTCTCACAAGAAATGCCCCTTGCCGAGCTCCACAAGTCAAAATATGAAACAATACTCTAACCCACGATTTGGGGTTTTTAAATGTGCCCAGGTGCCCCTCATTCGCGAACGTGGAAAATGCATCGCATTCGCGAAGAACAAAATTTCCCAACTGAAAAATTCTCTTATGCGAACGAGACTTCCCTATCAGAAACGCGGGGAACAATTACCTTGAAGCTACGTGATCGCGTTTTGTGCCTCACGATCGTGATGAACAAACAACTGCTACCCAAAGCCTGACATCCCTTATCCGCCAACAGGACATGCTTCACGCGTTTGCGATGCACAACTCGCAGAACCTTCGCGAACGCATCCCAATTCTTGCGAACGCGAAGCACAATCTCCACCAGTTGCCCAAAGGCTCTTCGCGATAGCTAGCCTGGCCTTGCGAACGCGTATAAGGAAATCGGATACAACTATTTCAGCAGTCCAACAAGTCTAAAATGGGCCGAACATGATCCGAATCACACCCGAGGCCCTCGGGACCCCATCCAAGCATAGTGACATGTGCTAAAATACGATACGAACTTATTTGAAGCCTCAAATCACATCAAGCAACATCGAATACATGAATCGCACTCCAATTCAAGCCTAATAAACTCTTGAACTTCAATCTTCTAAAACCAAAGCCGAAACACACCAAACCAACTCTGATTGACCTCAAATTTTTGCACACATTTCATAAATGATACTACAGACCTATTCTACCTCCCGAAACAAAAATCCGAAATCCGAGCCCAATATCAACAAAGTCAACTCTTGGTCAAACTTTTCAACTTCCCAAACCTTCAACTTTCCAACTTTTGCCAATTCAAGCCAAAACGACCTACGAACCTCCAAATCAATATTCGGACATACTCCTAAGTCCAATATCACCATACGAAGCTATCAAAACCATCAAAACTCCATTCCTGAGTCGTTTACTCGTAAGTCAACATCCGGTCAACTCTTTCAACTCAAGCTTCCAACCTTGGGAAGAAGTGTCCTATTTCATTCCAAAACATCCCAGTACCAAACCAACCACCCCGACATGTTGCATAACCACAAACGAACATTGGATAAGCAATGAATGGGGGAACGGGGCTACAATACTCAAAACGACCGGCAGGATTGTTACACATTAAAGTAATGAGTCAAGGTGATTTCGAGGCCTGCGAGCACCAAGCAGGTATACCTTGAAATCTCTGAAGTGTATTGCCAAATTACTGATGCCTAGCCTGAGATGAAGTATCTGTATCTGCATAATAATACATAGAATTGTAGTATGAGTACACCACAACGGTACCTAGTACGTATCAAGCCTAACCTCGATAGATTAGTGAAGATGCCAGGTCAAGACACCTACTAGGATAAGAGAAACTGAACAAGGTGTAGCATAAACAAATAATGGAAGACAAGGAAATAATCAACTATAAGGCACTTCAATAATGTAAGCTAACGTGAAATTTAAAGTAATAAAGGCAACAAAGAGTGATCACACGAAAGAATTACAAGTAATCAATATGGACCAATGCAAGTAAGGAAAATAAAGATACCACATAACTGCACAACCAATAAACCTCTTTAACATAGAATTAACAACAAGAATCACAACATGGTACCGCCTCGTATCCACATTTCTCAATTAAAATCACAACCTTTCCTTATGTCGCCGCGTGCGCCTTACATTAAGCTATTTTTGAAAATATTTTTCCTGAAATAGCTACACGCAGTTTAGCCCCCTTATGTCCCCGCCGTGGCTTCATGTAATTCCCATACGAGCAACACGCACATAAATTCCCACCTTATGCCGCCACATGCACATTAATCCCTATCCTTATATCGCCGCATGCGCATCAATAACACAACACAATAACAATACGCGCGACAAGTGCCCATATGCCACAAACTGCCAAAATCAATAATACAAAAGATACCACATTATATAGACCATGGCTCAACCGAAGTACGAACAAGAATCTCAATAATAACCAAATAAGTGAGAATTTCTCAACAAGGAAAGATATCTCGATAAGCAACAACTTCAAACAAGAATAGACGACAATAAAGGAGTTAACACATAAGAGAAAGAACAAAGGCGATTAAGGCATATAGGAGAATGTTTAACAATAAAGGATAGAGCATCTGATAACCACATCAAGTAACGCATGTAAGATCAAGTTAACAATGGAAGATCTAACATGATATTTCAATTTCTTATTAATTGCATGAAAGAGTTTAGGAGTGAAAACCGCTCAAATACCATATATAAGTCTATGTACACACTCGTCACCTCATATATACGTCTTTAACATAATCCAAACAACACAATTCAACTCAAGTCCTAAGGGGTAGTTTCCCCCCACAAAGTTAGGCAAGATACTTACCTCAAACAAACTAAATCAACCCACTAGTAAGCCTTTTCCACTAACTCCGGACGGCTCGAATCTAGCCAAAATACTTTATAACATAAATACAAACCATAGGAAATGATTTTGGACCGCATGTCCCCACCTCGAAACGCGACCAAACTAATAAAATCCAAACAGCATTCTGATATAAGTCCAACCATAAAAAAATTATCCATTTCCAACCTCAAATAGACATTCAGATACTCAATTTATAGTTTAGGAATGTTTTCACAAAATCCCCAATTTTCATCAACTCTATGGAATCATTAATAATAAGAAAATCCGAGTAAAAACCAGTTGCCCCGATCCAATCTTTGAAAAGCCCCTCCAAAAATGCCTAAAACCGAGCTATCAAACTCAAAATACGAAAAATTGAACAAAAACCTCGATCTCCACTATTTTTGCCCGGACATTCCACACTTGCGGACAATCGGTCTCTTCTGCGACTCCGCATCTACAGAAAATGCATCGCAGATGTGGCATCAACTAAGGCTCCGAGAATTCCGCTCCTGCAGACAAAAACTGTCACGACCCGACCGAAGGGCCGCGACATGGCACCGGACCCTACTCAACGGGCGCCGGAGTACCCTTCATCTAACTTTCCTTATTATCTATAAGGCTTGTCATACACATATAATATCGAACAATAATCATAATGGACTGAAATATCATACCATGATATGAACATACTTATATACATAATATGGCCAACAAGGCTGCAATGCAAAACTTATACAACAAAATACATATGTTTGCCGACAAGGCAATTTCAACTGTACATAAGCCCATCCATTGTCTATTGTCTATACATAACCCAACATATGTCTATGCATAAACTGGCATTTGTCTATGAGCCTCTACTGGAACATACATCATGCAACCTACGTCGGAACAGGGCCCCTACATGCCCAAAATGCCTATACAAAATGCATACCAAGGCTATAGCAAGTCCGAAGGATGAATCTTGCCAATATCTGCTGAACTGGATAGCCTACTGCGGTGGGGGTGCTCCGTCTATTAGTCTATCAGGATCTGCAGCACGACATGCAGCATCCACAAATAAAAGGACGTCAGTACGGATAAGGTACTGAGTATGTAAGACGGGAAAACATAATATAAGAGCAATAATATAAGTCAGGATAAGAAACATATAACCTGTACCATCTGAATGCCTCTGAGGGCGGCTAACCATGACATGCTCGACGTGCTTATGCATATACATATAACCCTTCTAAAATCATCATATACGTATACATTATCATTATCATCATCTTATACATAACCTCTGTGGCCTTACCATTATCATATACATTTACATGCGCCTCCGTGGGCTTTATCATTATCATATACATTTACATACGCCTCTGTGGGATTTATTGTTATCATATACATACGCCTCCATGGGCTCATCATTATCATACCCAACTGATCAGTTGTTGCACAATTAGTGCCATCGCCCGGCCGACCATAATGCGGCTCGGTGTTTAGATAGTTGCACAATAGGTGCCATCGCCCGGCCGACTATAGCGCGGCTCGGTGTAGTAAAATAGATAATGCATGCTGGACTCACATGAATCATACTTCCATAACGACGTAAGGTCAAAGAAATAACAATATCAAGACTTCCATAAGAGGGGAATAATATAAGCAATCCTAGATTCTAAGAATAGAGTATCTTTGAGGGCTCGTACGTTCATCGCATTTGTATAATTGGAGTCGTGCAAAGAAAGAACGGTATAGTTTTACATACCTGGTATATACTGCACCAGTTCTCAAGCTTCGCAACTGTTACAATTCCTTATCCCTTAGTCTACAAATAAAGAATAATTCATTTGTTACTCTCTAAGCGTTATAGTCATTATTGACCACAATCCCTAAATTCATATGGTGTTTTCTCCACACCCTTCTTCTTCTAAAACTTCACAAACATAGTGATAACACATGCAGCTCATCAACAGCCCAAAACAACCATGACCCATTCCATTTAGCAGTAATTAACTTGAACCCATGGCTCCCATTCCCCATCCCATGAGTTCTTACATGCATAGAGTGAACTTATCAAGAATTCCCAGAAAAGAACGTATAAGGAAAGTAGTAAATCACCTTGCATGTTGATTATCTAGCCCTTTTCCTTGGTTCTTCAATTTCTAGGTCTCACTCCCAATTAGGGCTTGAAAGAAGGAGAAATCAGTTAGGGCTTCTTCTTAGTTTCTTCAATCTCTAGCTTTTACTCTCAATTTAGAACTTGGAAGAGAGAAATTTGATTAGGGTTCATGGGGTTCTTTGAGAAAGGGTCGTAGGGACTCTATTTCACTGTGGAGGTCTGGAAATAGCTCCTTTGACCGTTCTTGGAGCCTTATATGCTCGTTCCTTAATTGGCAAATGGATAATACACGGGTCTGATGCCTGTCAAATATGCGATCGCATTTCTGCCGCAAAAACAACATTCGATTCTCATGTTGGTCACAAATTTCTGCCTAGAAATCTGTCACACTATTCGATGCAGGAGGTCAGATTTGCGGTTTGCATTTTCAACAAAGCGACCGCATTCTGGCCGCATTCCTGACGTTGATTTCAGCCTAGAACTCTGTTTTATTATGCGATGGAGGGGGTCACTTTTGCGGTCTGCATTTGCATTATGCGGTCGCATACTGACCGCATCCCTAACACAAATTTCTTCCCAGAAATCTGTCTCAGTTTACGATTTCAGTGCGAGAAATGCGGCTTGCATGTGGGTTTTGTGATAGAAAACCCAGCTTTGCGAAGCCCTTTGCTCTTTTCTTGACTTTATGAAATATTTTCTGGGTTCTTAGGCTATTATGTGTAAACTATCTTACCACGAAATCTAACATACGAATTTACGGGTTGTAACACTCTTCCCCCTTTATGAACATTCGTCCTCGAATGTAAGGATCTCGGGGATTCTACTCATCGTGAAGCATTTAACATAGTGTACGGTTCTGCAAGAGTATATAAACTTATGGACACGTACATTATCAGCATATTATCATTTGTAATAATGAAGAGTATCTCAAGTTCCTATTTACCTCGTAAGGATGTTTCTCCTTTCAATACATTATGCGTTCCCTCGGCATCCTCATTATCTCCATTTTGGAACAGGTATGGATATTTAGACTTCATCTCTTTCTCTACTTCCCATGTCATTTCTTCCGTATGCTTGTTTTTCCACAATACTTTAACGGATGCCACATCCTTTGTTCTTAGCTTGCGGATTTGTCGGTCTAATATAGCCACTGGTACCTCTTCATATGATAGATCTTCTGTAATTTGTATATCTTTGATAGGGACGACCCGAGAAGGGTCTCTGATACATTTCCTTAACATAGATACATGAAATACCGGATGGACAAATTTCAATTCGGATGGCAATTCTAGCTCATAAGCAACATGGCCGACTCGTCGAAGAACTTTGTACGGACCGATGTACCTTGGGCTCAGTTTACCTTTATTTCCGAAGCGCATGACACCCTTCATTGGTGAGACTCTCAGGAATACCCAATCACCAACTTCAAACTCCAAATCACGACGTCGGACATCAGAATAGGACTTTTGCCTGCTTTGTGCTGTCTTCAATCGTTCCTGTATCACCTTTACTTTCTCAATGGCTTGGTGGATCAAATCCGGCCCATACAACTCAGTTTCACCGACTTCGAATCATCCAACTGGTGATCTACATTTCCTCCCGTACAGTGCCTCGTATGGGGCCATCTTAATACAGGAATGGTAGCTATTATTGTAGGCAAACTCTATGAGTGGAAGATGGTCATCCCAATCTCCTTTAAAATCTAGAACACATGCTCGCAGCATGTCTTCCAAGGTCTGAATAGTACGTTAAGCCTGTCCGTTAGTCTGCGGATGAAAACCCATGCTGAGATTCACCTGTGTGCCCAAACCTTTCTGAAAATATTTCCAAAAGTTAGCTGTGAATTGGGCTCCTCTGTCGGATATAATAGACATTGGTACCCCATGAAGTCTAACAATCTCCTTGATATACAGCTTTGCATAGTCTTCAGCTGTGTAAGTCGCCTTAACTGGCAGAAAATGGACACATTTCGTAAGTCAATGAACTATCACCCAAATGGAGTCAAACTTACGATAAGAGCGAGGTAATCAATTAATGAAATCCATATTAATCACCTCCCATTTCCAGGTCGGAATCTCTATGTTCTGAAGCAATCCACCGGGTTTTTTTATGTTCTATCTTTACCTGTTGACCATTGGGACACTGGGCTACAAATTGTGCAATAGACTTCTTCGTGCTATCCCACCAATACTGATCTTTGACACCATGATACATCTTTGTCGAACCAGGATGGATGAAATATCGGGATTGATGAATTTCCTGCATAATCTTCTCTCGCAACCCTGCTACATTAGGCACACATAGTCGGCCTTGGCATCTCAATGTTCCATCCCCTGCAATCTCAATGGCTGAAATCTTTCCCTGTCAAATGTCCTCTCTCAATCGTACCAAGGTGGGATCTTCGTATTGCCGTGCTTTCACCTCGACAACGAGAGATGATTCTGATGTATTATGTACAATGACACCTCTGTCCTCGGAGTCTAATAATTTGATTTCTCATGTTGGCTAGCCGATGAAGTTCTCGAGTCAATCCCCATTTACATGCTTCAACGTGCACTGAGCTTCCCATTGACTTACGACTGAGGGCGTCTGCCACCATATTGGCTTTACCCGAATGATACAATATCTCGATGTCGTAGTCTTTTAGTAATTTGAGCCAACGTCTTTGTCTCAAATTTAACTCTTTCCGACTGAAGATGTATTGCAAACTTTTGTGATCTGTGTAGATATCAACATGGACACCGTATAGATAGTGTCGCCATGTCTTCAAAGCATATATTACTGCAGCCAATTCCAAATCATGGGTTGGATAATTCTTTTCATGCTTATTCAATTGTCTCGAAGCATAAGCAATCACCTTCCCATGCTGCATCAATACACATCCCAAACCTATGCCGGAGGCATGACAATAAGCCATATAACCTTCAGTTCCTTCGTGAAGAGTAAGAACTGGAGCGGATGTTAATCGATTCTTCAGTTCCTGAAAACTCCGCTCACAAACATCAGACCATTGGAATTTGGTAGCTTTCTGGTTCAGCTTAGTTAATTGTGCCAATATAGAAGAAAACCCTTCTACAAACCGCCTGTAGTATCCTGCTAGCCCCAAAAAACTACGGACTTCTGATGGCGTTGTAGGTCTCGGCCAATTCTCGACTGCGTCGATCTTTTGAGTGTCAACACTAATACCCTCGTCAGATATCACATGACCTAGGAATGCTACTGGGTTCAACCAGAATTCACATTTGGAGAGCTTTGCATATAACTTGTGATCCCGAAGGGTCTGCAATACTATCCGCAAGTGGCCCGAATGTTCTTCCTCTGAACGGGAATACACTAGGATATCATCAATGAATACAACCACGAACACATCAAGATAAGGCATGAATACAGTATTCATGAGATCCATAAAAGCAGCCGGGGCATTTGTTAGCCCGTACGACACTACTAAGAACTCAAAATGCCCATATCTGGTCCGGAAGGCTATTTTTGGAATATCTTTCTCCTTGACTCTCAACTGAAAATATCCTGACCATAGGTCAATTTTTGAAAAATATTTGGCTCCCTGGAGTTGGTCAAACAGGTCGTCAATCCTTGGAAGTGGATATTTGTTTTTTATGGTAACCTTATTCAACTGACGATAATCGATACACATCCGTAACGATCCGTCTTTCTTTCGTACGAACAAGACTGGCGCACCCCAAGGTGAAGTGCTAGGCCTAATGAAGCCTTTATCCAGCAAGTCCTTCAACTGTACTTTCAACTCTCGTAATTCTGCTGGGGCCATTCTGTATGGAGGGATAGAAATTGGGTGAGTATCAGGCAACACATCGATGCCAAACTCAATCTCCCTTTCAGGAGGAAGACCTGGGAGTTCATCTGGATAGACATTCGGAAATTCATTGACTACCGGGATTGATTGTAGAATAGGCGACTTCGCCTCCGAGTCCATAACGCGAACGAGATGGTAGATATATCCCTTGGAGATCATCTTTCTTGCCTTAAGGTAGGAAATAAACCTACCTTTCGGCGTGGCAACGTTCCCCTTCCATTCAAGGATGGGTTCACCAGGAAATTAAAATTTAACAATCTTCGTATGAAAGTCAACATTTGCGTAACATGAGGCCAACCAATCCATTCCCATTATCACATCAAAATCTACCATTTCTAATTCAAACAAATCTGCCGAGGTTTGACAACTACAAATCATCACGGTGCAACCTCTATATACTCTCTTGACAACCACAGAATCTCCTATTGGAGTAGATACCGCAAAGGGTTTGCTTATTAATTAAGGTCCGACATCAAACTTATCAGCCACAAGGGGTGTAACATATGATAATGTGGATCCGGGATAAATCAATGCATATACATCATGAGAAAGCACCGATAATATACCTGTAACGACATCCGGAGATGACTCAAGATCCTGTCGACCAGCTATAGCATATATGCAATTTTGAATACCACTTGAGCTCGGTACTGCACCTCAACCTCTACCACGACCTACTGGCTGCTGAAAACCCCGTGCTAGAGGTCAAATTGATAAGGAAGAACCAGACACAGATCCAGTCTGCTGAGCCATACCACCACCCCCTCTGTAAGATCAATCCCACATCATGTGACCAGGCTGTCCGCAAGAATAGCATACATCAGAACCTCGATGGCACGGTCCAAAGTGGATTCGGCCGCACTGATCACAACGAGGTATTGGGGGTCTCTTCTGACTAGTATCCCTGTGATGTTGCGAGCCTGATGCCCGCAAACTCTGACCTGTACCCGAATGAGTAAGTCGATCATATCGAGATCTCTGAAACTGTGGAGGGGCACTAGCTACAGGTGGTGCCGAACTCCTCAAAGACTGGGGTCTTACACTACTTCTGGAGTCACCAGAATACCCTGGAAATCTCGTTCGCTTATGCTGGCTCCCATCCTGCTCCCTGACTGCCCTTTGCTGGCGTTTACGATCCTCTATGGTCTGGGCATAGGCCTGAATAAGGGAGATATCCATGCCCTCTATTAGGGAAGCTGTCGTGCATTCATTTATTAAATGTGGTCCCAATCCGTTTACGAACAAATGGACCCTATCACTCATCTCAGCCACCATATGGGGAGCATACCTTGCCAGAGAGTCAAACTGCATACTGTACTATCGTACATTCATATTAGCTTGTTTAAGGTTCAAACATTTATCAGCTTTAGCTCGTCGTACCTCAACTGGCAAGTAGTGGCGAAGGAACGCCTCAGAAAATTCATTCCACACAGGTGGGGGAGCATTCGGACCCCTGGATCTTTCCCAACTGTCATACCAGAAGACTGCTAAGTCCCGTAACCGATAAGAAGCCAATTCTACTGCCTCTGTATCACTAGCATGCATGACCCGCAGTGTGCGGTGTATCTGACCAATAAAAGTCTGCGGTTCCTCCTTAGGATCAGACCCAGTAAACACTGGAGGATCCAAATTAATAAAGTCACGAACCCTCCCACTAACCGGTCATTCAGTAGCACCGGTATTTTGCCTCTGAGCTTGAGAAGCTATCAAGCTAGTCAACAACTGTACTGCAGTCCTCAAGTCCTGGTCCATAGCACCAGATAGAGGAGCTGGAGATACTGGGTGGCTTCTAATATCCTCTGGGGAAGGAGGAGTAGATAAGGTCCGAGACGGCATCTCACTTTGAGGCTCACTTTTGCCTTCTCTAGCTCGGGGCACCTGACTGGTCCCCTCTCCAGCATTTGTATTGAGTCGTCTACTATTTGCTTGCTTCCTAGTTGAAGGCATCGCTGTAGGTAAACAAGATGAATGTTAGGGACGAACACTTACGACTCAGCTCTATGCACGATCTAGATTCAGAAAAAACGTAACAATCCTAAATGTCAGGCAACCTCCTAATTATAAATATGGCGCGCTACACACCCATAATCAAGACTCTACTAGACACGGCTCATAGACAATCCCTAGGACACGGCCTGCTCTGATACCAAGTTTGTCACGACCCGACCGGAGGGCCGCAACATGGCACCGGACCCTACTCAACGGGCGTCGACGTACACTTCATCTAACTTTCCTTATTATCTATAAGGCTTGTCATACACATATAATATCGAACAATAATCATAATGGACTGAAATATCATACCATGATATGAACATACTTATATACATAATATGGCCAACAAGGCTGCAATGCAAAACTTATACAACAAAATACATATTCAACTGTACATAAAGCCCATCCATTGTCTATTGTCTATACATAACACAACACATGTCTATGCATAAACTGACATTTGTCTATGAGCCTCTACTAGAACATACATCATGCAACCTACGTCGAAACAGGGCCCCTACAAGCCCAAAATGCCAATACAAAATGCATACCAAGGCTATAGCAAGTCCGAAGGATGAATCTTGCCAATATCTGCTGAACTGGATAGCCTACTGCGGTGTGGGTGCTCCGTCTCTCAGTCTATCAGGACCTGCAGCACGACATGCAACATCCACAAATAAAAGGACGTCAGTACGGATAAGGTACTGAGTATGTAAGACGGGAAAACATAATATAAGAGCAATAATATAAGTCAGGATAAGAAACATATAACCTGTACCATCTGAATGCCTCTGAGGGCGGCTAACCATGACATGCTCGACGTGCTTATGCATATACATATAACCTTTCTGAAATCATCATATACGTATACATTATCATTATTATCATCTTATACATAACCTCTATGAACTTATCATTATCATATACATTTACATACGCCTCCGTGGGCTTTATCGTTATCATATACATTTACATACGCCTCTGTGGGCTTTATTGTTATCGTATACATACGCCTCCATGGGCTCATCATTATCATACCCAACTAATCAGTGGTTGCACAATAAGTGCCATCGCCCGGCCGACCATAATGCGGCTCAGTGTTTACATAGTTGCACACTAGGTGCCATCGCCCGGCCGACTATAGCGCGGCTCGGTGTAGTAAAATAGATAATGCATGCTGGACTCACATGAATCATACTTCCATGACGACGTAAGGTCAAAGAAATAACAATACATCAAGACTTCCATAAGAGGGGAATAATATAAGCAATCCTAGCTTCTAAGAATAGAGTATCTTTGAGGGCTCGTACGTTCATTGCATTTGTATAATCGGAGTCGTGCAAAGAAAGAACGGTATAGTCTTACATACCTGGTATATACTACACCAGTTCTCAAGCTTCGCAACTGTTACAATTCCTTATCCCTTAGTCTATAAATAAAGAACAATTCATTTGTTACTCTCTAAGCGTTATAGTCATTATTGACCACAATCCCTAAATTCATATGATGTTTTGTCCACACCCTTCTTCTTCTAAAACTTCACAAACATAGTGATAACACATGCAGCTCATCAACAGCCCAAAACAACCATGACCCATTCCATTTAGCAGTAATTAACTTGAACCCATGTCTCCCATTCCCCATCCCATGAGTTTTTACATGCATAGAGTGAACTTATCAAGAATTCCCAGAAAAGAACGTATAAGGAAAGTAGTAACTCACCTTGCATGTTGATTATCTAGCCCTCTTCCTTGGTTCTTCAATTTCTAGGTCTCACTCCCAATTAGGGCTTGAAAGAAGGAGAAATCAGTTAGGGCTTCTTCTTAGTTTCTTCAATCTCTAGCTTTTACTCTCAATTTAGAACTTGGAAGAGAGAAATTTGATTAGGGTTCATTGGGTTCTTTGAGAAAGGGTCGTAGGGACTCTATTTCACTGTGGAGGTCTGGAAATGGCTCCTTTGACCATACTTGGAGCCTTATATGCCCGTTCCTTAATTGGCAACTGAATAATACACGTGTCTGACGCCTGTCAAATCTGCGATCGCATTTCTGCCGCAAAAACAACATCCGGTTCGCATGTTGGTCACAAATTTCTGCCCAGAAATCTGTCACGCGATGCGATGCAGGAGGTCAGATTTGCGGTTCGCATTTTCAACAATGCGACCGCATTCTGGCCGCATTCCTGATGTTGATTTCAGCCAAGAACTCTGTTTCATTATGCGATGGAGCGGGTCACTTTTGCGGTCCGCATTTGCATTATGCGGTCGCATACTGACCGTATCCCTAACACAAATTTCTTACCAGAAATCTGTCTCAGTTTGCGATTTCAGTGCGAGAAATGTGGCTCGCATGTGGGTTTTGTGATAGCAAACCCAGCTTTGTGAAGCCCTTTGCTCTTTTCTTGACTTTTTGAACTATTTTCTGGGTTCTTAGGCTCTTATATGTAAACTATCTTACCACGAAATCTAACATGCGAATTTACGGGTTGTAACACTCTCCCCCCTTTAGGAACATTCGTCCTCGAATCTAAGGATCTACGGGGATTCTACTCATCGTGAAGCATTTAACATAGTGTACGGTTCTGCAAGAGTATATAAACTTATGGACAGTACATTATCAGCATATTATCATTTGTAATAATGAAGAGTATCTCAAGTTCCTATTTACCTCGTAAGGATGTTTCTCCTTTCAATACATTCTGCGTTCCCTCGGCATCCTCATTATCTCCGTTTTGGAACAAGTATGGATATTTAGACTTCATCTCTTCCTCTACTTCCCATGTCATTTCTTCCGTATGCTTGTTTTTCCACAATACTTTAACGGATGCCACATCCTTTGTTCTTAGCTTGCGGATTTGTCGGTCTAATATAGCCACTGTTACCTCTTCATATGATAGATCTTCTGTAATTTGTATATCTTTGATAGGGACGACCCGAGAAGGGTCTCTGATACATTTCCTTAACATAGATACATGGAATACCGGATGGACAAATTCAAATTCGGATGGCAATTCTAGCTCATAAGCAACATGGCCGACTCGTCGAAGAACTTTGTACAGACCGATGTACCTTGGGCTCAGTTTACCTTTCTTTCCGAAGCGCATGACACCCTTCATTGGTGAGACTCTCAGGATTACCCAATCACCAACTTCAAACTCCAAATCACGACGTCGGACATCAGAATAGGACTTTTACCTGCTTTGTGTTGTCTTCAATCGTTCCTGTATCACCTTTACTTTCTCAATGGCTTGGTGGATCAAATCCGGCCCATACAACTCAGTTTCACCGACTTCGAACCATCCAACTGGTGATCTACATTTCCTCCCGTACAGTGCCTCGTATGGGGCCATCTTAATACTGGAATGGTAGCTATTATTGTAGGCAAACTCTATGAGTGGAATATGGTCATCCCAATCTCCTTTAAAATCTAGAACACATGCTCGCAGCATGTCTTCCAAGGTCTGAATAGTACGTTAAGCTTGTCCGTTAGTCTGCGGATGAAAAGCCGGGCTGAGATTCACCTGTGTGCCCAAACCTTTCTGAAAAGATTTCCAAAAGTTAGCTGTGAATTGGGCTCCTCTGTCTGATATAATAGACATTGGTACCCCATGAAGTCTAACAATCTCCTTGATATACAGCTTTGCATAGTCCTTAGTTGTGTAAGTCGCCTTAACTGGCAGAAAATGGGCACATTTCGTAAGTCAATGAACTATCACCCAAATGGAGTCAAACTTACGATAAGAGCGAGGTAATCAATTAATGAAATCCATATTAATCACCTCCTATTTCCATGTCAGAATCTCTATGTTCTGAAGCAATCCACCAGGTTTTTGATGTTCTATCTTTACCTGTTGACAATTGGGACACTGGGCTACAAATTGTGCAATAGACTTCTTCATGCTATCCCACCAATACTGCTCTTTGATATCATGATACATCTTTGTCGAACCAGGATGGATGAAATATCAGGATTGATGAATTTCCTGCATAATCTTTTCTCGCAACCCTGCAACATTAGGCACACATAGTCAGCCTTGGCGTCTCAATGTTCCATCCCCTGCAATCTGAATAGCTAAAATCTTTCCCTGTCGAATGCCCTCTCTCAATCGTACCAAGGTGGGATCTTCGTATTGCCGTGCTTTTACCTCGGCAATGAGAGATGATTCTGATGTATTATGTACAATGACACCTCCGTCCTCGGAGTCTAATAATTTGATTTCTCATGTTGGCTAGCCGATGAAGTTCTCTAGTCAATCCCCATTTACATGCTTCAACGTGCACTAAGCTTCCCATTGACTTACGACTGAGGGCGTCTGCCACTATATTGGCTTTACCCGAATGACACAATATCTCGATGTCGTAGTCTTTTAGTAATTCGAGCCAACGTCTTTGTCTCAAATTTAACTCTTTCTGACTAAAGATGTATTGCAAACTTTTGTGATCTGTGTAGATATCAACATGGACACCGTATAGATAGTGTCACCATGTCTTCAAAGCATATATTACTGCAGCCAATTCCAAATCATGGGTTGGATAATTCTTTTCATGCTTCTTCAATTGTCTCGAAGCATAAGCAATCACCTTCCCATGCTGCATCAATACACATCCCAAACCTATGCCGGAGGCATCGCAATAAGCCACATAACCTTCAGTTCCTTCGTGAAGAGTAAGAACTGGAGCGGATGTTAATCGATTCTTCAGTTCCTGAAAACTCCGCTCACAAACATCAGACCATTGGAATTTGGTAGCTTTCTGGGTCAGCTTAGTTAATGGTGCCAATATAGAAGAAAACCCTTCTACAAACCGCCTGTAGTATCCTGCTAGCCCCAAGAAACTACGGACTTCTGATGGCGTTGTAGGTCTCGGCCAATTCTTGACTGCGTCGATCTTTTGAGTGTCGACACTAATACCCTCGTCAGATATCACATGACCTAGGAATGCTACTAAGTTCAACCAGAATTCACATTTGGAGAGCTATACATATAACTTGTGATCCCGAAGGGTCTGCAATACTATCCGCAAGTGGCCCGTATGTTTTGCCTCTGAACGGGAATACACTAGGATATCATCAATGAATACAACCACGAACACATCAAGATAAGGCATGAATACAATATTCATGAGATCCATAAAAGCAGTCGGGGCATTTGTTACCCCGAACGACACTACTAAGAACTCAAAATGCCCATATCTGGTCCAGAAGGCTGTTTTTGGAATATCTTTCTCCTTGTCTCTCAACTGAAAATATCCTGATCATAGGTCAATTTTTGAAAAATATTTGGCTCCCTGGAGTTGGTCAAACAGGTCGTCAATCCTTGGAAGTGGATATCTATTTTTTATGGTAACCTTATTCAACTGACGATAATCGATAAACATCCGTAACGATCCATCTTTCTTTCGTACGAACAAGACTGGCGCACCCCAAGGTGAAGTGCTAGGCCTAATGAAGCCTTTATCCAGCAAGTCCTTCAACTGTACTGTTAACTCTCGTAATTCTGCTGGGGCCATTCTGTATGGAGGGACAGAAATTGGGTGAGTATCAGGCAACACATCGATGCCAAACTCAATCTCCCTCTCAGGAGGAAGACCTGGGGGTTCATCTGGATAGACATCCGGAAATTCATTGACTACCGGGATTGATTGTAGAATAGGCGACTTCGCCTCCGGGTCCATAACGCGAACGAGATGGTAGATATATCCCTTGGAGATCATCTTTCTTGCCTTAAGGTAGGAAATAAACCTACCTTTCGGCGTGGCAACGTTCCCCTTCCATTCAAGGATGGGTTCACCAGGAAATTGAAATTTAACCATCTTCGTATGACAGTCAACATTTGCGTAACATGAGGCCAACCAATCCATTCCCATTATCACATCAAAATCTACCATTTCTAATTCAAACAAATCTGCCGAGGTTTGACAACTACAAATCGTCACGGTGCAACCTCTATATACTCTCTTGACAACCACAGAATCTCCTATTGGAGTAGATACCGCAAAGGATTTTCATATTAAATAAGGTTCGACATCAAACTTATCAGCCACAAGGGGTGCAACATATGATAATGTGGATCCGGGATCAATCAATGCATATACATCATGAGAAAGCACCGATAATATACCTGTAACGACATCCGGAGATGACTCAAGATCCTGTCGACCTGCTAGAGCATATATGCGATTTTGAATACCACTTGAGCTCGGTACTGCACCTCGACCTCTATCACGACCTACTGGCTGCTGATAACCCCGTGCTGGAGGTCAAATTGATAAGGAAGAACCAGACACAGATCCAGTCTGCTGAGCCATACCACCACCCCCTCTGTAAGGTCAATCCCGCATCACTTGACCAGGCTGTCTGCAAGAATAGCATACATCAGAACCTTGATGGCACGGTCCAAAGTGGATCAGGCTGCACTGATCACAATGAGGTATTGGGGGTCTCGTCTGACTAGTATCCCTGTGATGTTGCGAGCCTGATGCCCGCAAACTCTAACCTGTACCCGAATGAGTAAGTCGATCATATCGAGATCTCTGAAACTGTGGAGGGGCACTAATTACTGGTGGTGCCGATCTCCTCGAAGACTGGGGTCTTACACTACTTCTGGAGTCACCAGAATACCCTGGAAATCTCGTTCTCTTATGCTGGCTCCCATCCTGCTCCCTGACTGCCCTTTGTTGGCGTTTACGATCCTCTATGGTCTGGGCATAGGCCTGAATAAGGGTGATATCCATGCCCTCTATCAGGGAAGCTGTCGTGCATTCATTTATTAAATGTGGTCCCAATCCGTTCACGAACAAATGGACCCTATCACTCATCTCAGCCACCATATGGGGAGCATACCTTCGCAGAGAGTCAAACTGCATACTGTACTATCGTACATTCATATTACCTTGTTTAAGGTTCAAGAATTTATCAGCTTTAGCTCGTCGTACCTCAACTGGCAAGTAGTGGCGAAGGAACGCCTCAAAAAATTCATTCCACACAGGTGGGGGAGCATTCGAACCCCTGGATCTTTCCCAACTGTCATACCAGAAGACTGCTAAGTCCTGTAACCGATAAGAAGCCAATTCTACTGCCTCTGTATCACTAGCATGCATGACCCCCAGTGTGCGGTGTATCTGATCAATAAAAGTCTGCGGGTCCTCCTTAGGATCAGACCCAGTAAACACTGGAGGATCCAAATTAATAAAGTCACGAACCCTCCCACTAACCGGTCTTTCAGTAGCACCGGTATTTTGCCTCTGAGCCTGAGAAGCTACCAAGCTAGTCAACCACTGTACTGCAGTCCTCAAGTCCTGGTCTGTAGCACCAGATAAAGGTACAGGAGATACTGGGTGGCTTCTAATATCCTCTGGGGAAGGAGGAGTAGATAAGGTCCGAGACGGCATCTCACTTTGAGGCTCACTTTGGCCTTCTCTAGCTCGGGGCACCTGACTGGAACCTTCTCCAGCATTTGTATTAAGTGGTCTACTATTTTCTTGATTCCTAGTAGAAGGCATCGTTGTAGGTAAACAAGATGAATGTTAGGGACGAACACTTACGACTCAGCTCTATGCACGATCTAGATTCAGAAAGAACGTAACAATCCTAAATGTCAGGCAACCTCCTAATTATAAATGTGGCGCGCTAGACACCCATAATCAGGCCTCTACTAGACATGGCTCATAGACACTCCCTAGGACACGACCTGCTCTGATACCAAGTTTGTCACGACCCGACCGGAGGGCCGCGACATGGCACCAGACCCTACTCAACGGGCGCCGGCGTACCCTTCATCTAACTTTCCTTATTATCTATATGGCTTGTCATACACATATAATATCGAACAATAATCATAATGGACTGAAATATCATACCATGATATGAACATACTTATATACATAATATGGCCAACAAGGCTGCAATGCAAAACTTATACAACAAAATACATACCTTTGCCGACAAGGCAATTTCAACTGTACATAAGGCCATCCATTGTCTATTGTCTATACATAACCCAACACATGTCTATGCATAAACTGGCATTTGTCTATGAGCCTCTACTAGAACATACATCATGCAACCTATGTCGGAACAGGGCCTCTACATGCCCAAAATGCCTATACAAAATGCATACCAAGGCTATAGCAAGTCCGAAGGATGAATATTGCCAATATCTGCTGAACTGGATAGCCTACTGCGGTGGGGGTGCTCCGTCTATCAGTCTATCAGGACCTGCAGCACGACATGCAGCATCCACAAATAAAAGGACGTCAGTACGGATAAGGTACTGAGTATGTAAGACGGGAAAACATAATATAAGAGCAATAATATAAGTCAGGATAAGAAACATATAACCTGTACCATCTGAATGCCTTTGAGGGCCGCTAACCATGACATGCTCGACGTGCTTATGCATATACATATAACCTTTCTAAAATCATCATATACGTATACATTATCATTATCATCATCTTATACATAACCTCTCTGGCCTAATCATTATCATATACATTTACATACGCCTCCGTGGGCTTTATCGTTATCATATACATTTACATACGCCTCTGTGGGTTTTATTGTTATCATATACATACGCCTCCATGGGCTCATCATTATCATACCCAACTGATCAGTGGTTGCACAATAAGTGCCATCGCCCGGCCGACCATAATGCGGCTCGGTGTTTACATAGTTGCACAATAGGTGCCATCGCTCGGCCGACTATAGCGCGACTCGGTGTAGTAAAATAGATAATACATGCTGGACTCGCATGAACCATTCTTCCATGACGACGTTTAGGTCAAAGAAATAACAATACATCAAGACTTCTATAAGAGGGGAATAATATAAGCAATCCTAGCTTCTAAGAATAGAGTATCTTTGAGGGCTCGTACGTTCATTGCATTTGTATAATTGGAGTCGTGCAAAGAAAGAACGGTATAGTCTTACATACCTGGTATATACTGCACCAGTTCTCAAGCTTCGCAACTGTTACAATTCCTTATCCCTTAGTCTACAAATAAAGAACAATTCATTTGTTACTCTCTAAGCGTTATAGTAATTATTGACCACGATCCCTAAATTCATATGGTGTTTTCTCCACACCCTTCTTCTTCTAAAACTTCACAAACATAGTGATAACACATGCAGCTCATCAACAGCCCAAAACAACCATGACCCATTCCATTTAGCAGTAATTAACTTGAACCCCCTTAAGTGGAAAATGAATAATACACGTGTCTGACGCCTGTCAAATCTGCAATCGAATTTCTGCCGCAAAAACGACATGCGGTTCGCATTTTGATCGCAAATTTCTGCCCAGAAATCTATCACACTATGCGATGCAGGAGGTCAGATTTGCAGTTCACATTTTCAACAATGCGACCACATTCTGGCCACATTCCTAACGTTGATTTCATCCCAAAACTATGTTTCATTATAAGATGGAGGGGGTCGGTCCGCATTTGCATTATGCGGTCGCATACTGACTGCCTCCCTGACACAGATTTCTGCCTAGAAATCTGTCTCAGTTTGCGATTTCAGTGCGAGAAATGCGGCTCACATGTGGGTTTTGCGATAGCAACCCCAGCTTACTAAGTCAAAACTCCATACCGGAGTCGTCTACACAAAAGTCCGGACAACTTTTTCAACATAACCACAATTGAACATAGAGGTGGAAATAAATAGGGGAACAGGGCTAAAATACTCAAAACGACTGACCGTGTTGTTACATTCTCCCCCTCTTAAAACAAATGTTCGTCCTCGAGCGAGTATGGAGACATGCCTGATGTGATGAAATGGTGAGGATAATGGCTATGCATATCATTTTCGATCTCTCCCACTCTCTCAAGGATCTCAAAAGGACCAATATACCTAGGGCTCAACTTGCCCCTCTTCCGAACCTTATCACACCCTTCATGGTTGAAACCCGCAGTAAAACTACCTAGACTATGATGTACAAAGCCTATTCTGAATCAACTTGATTTTCTCCAAGGCATCCCAGACAAAATAAGTGCCCAACAACCTAGCCTCTCCCGGCTCAAACTAACCATCTAGAGAATGAGACCGCCTCCTATATAAGGCCTCATAAGGAGCTATCTGAATACTCGATTGGTAGCTCTTGTTGTAGGAAAACTCTGCAAATGGCAAAAATTGACCACATGAACCCCCGAAATCCGTAACACATGCACGTCGCACGTCCTCTATGATCTGAATGGCGCGCTCGGACTGTCCTTTTGTCTGGGGGTAAAATGTTGTGCTCAACTCAACCCGTGTGCCTAACTCACATTGTACAACCATCCAAAAATGCGATGTATACTATGTGCCTCGGTCGGATATAATAGACACCGGCAACCCATGAAGGCGAACAATCTCACGGATATAGATTTGAGCCAGCTGCTCCGAAGAATAGGTAGTCCTAACCAGAATGAAATATGCCGACTTGGTCAGCCTATCCACAGTCACCCACACCGCGTCAAATTTTTTCAAAGTCCGTGGGAGCCCAGTAATGAAATCCATAGTAATACGCTCCCACTTCCACTAGAGAATTTCAAGCCTCTAAAGTAAATTGCCCGGCCTCTAATGTTCGTACTTCACCCGCTGACAGATCAAGCACCGAGCTACATAGTCTACTATGTCTTTCTTCATTGTTCTTCACCAAACATGTTGCCTCAAATCCAAATACATCATAGCAGTACCCGGATGAATGGAGTACCACGAACTATGGGCCTCCTCAAGAATCAACTCACGCAACCCATCCACATTGGGCACACATATCTGGCCCTGCATCCGCTACACCCCGTCATCTTCAATAGAAACCTCCTTGGCATTGTCCTGCTGTACTGTGTCCTTAAGGACAAGAAAAAGGGGGTTTTCATTCTAACACTCTCTGATGTGCTCATACAAAGAAGACCGAGAATCTGCACAAGCAAGAACTCGGTTGGGCTTCGAAACATCAAATCTCACAAACTGATTAGCCAAAGCCTGAACATCTAATTCTAATGGCCTATCACCAACTAGAATATGTGCAAGGCTACCCACACTCTTAGCCTTTCTACTCAAGGCATCGACCAATACAATGGCCTTCCTGGGATGGTTTAGAATAGTGATATCATAGTCTTTGAACAGCTCTAACCACCTCTATTGTCTCAAGTTCAGGTCTTTTTGCTTGAACAAGTGTTGTAGACTCCTATGATCTGTGAATACCTCACAAGACACGCTGTAGAGATAATGTCTCCAAATCTTCAATGCGTGAACTTTGGCTGCCAACTCTTGATCATGAACAAGGTAGTTCTTCTTATGGGGTTTCAACTAGCGCGAAGCATAAGCAATCACTCCACTTTCCTGCATCAAGACACACCCAATACCAACCAGTGAAGCATCACAATAAACTGTATATGAACCCGATGGTGAAGGCAAAACAAGGACTAAAGCTGTGGTCAAGGCAGTCTTGAGCTTCTGAAAGCTCTCCTCACACTCATCAGACCACCTGAATGGAGCACCCTCCTGGGTCAATCTGGTCAAAGGTGCAACAATGGACGAGAAACCCTCTATGAAGCGGCGATAATATCTGGCCAAACCAAGGAATCTCCAAATCTCAATAGCTAAAGACGGTATAGGACAACTCTGAACCGCCTCAATCTTCTGCGGATCTACCTTGATCCACTCACTAGATACCACATGACCCAAAAATGTCGCCAAATCAAGCCAGAATTCACACTTTGAGAATTTTGCATATAACTTCTTTTCCCTTTAGGTCTGGAGCTAAATCCTCAAATGCTGCTCATGATCTTCCGGACTGCGGGAGTGCACCAAGAAGTCATCAATGAATACGATTACAAAAAGTCGAGACATGACTGGAATACACTATTCATCAGGTGCATGAATGCTGCTGGGGCATTGGTCAGCCCAAATGACATCACTAGAAACTCTTAGTCAGCATACCCAGTCCTGGAAGCAGCCTTCGTGATATCTGAATCCCGAATCTTCCGCTGATGATACACTGACCTCAAATCAATCTTCGAGAACATTCTGGCACCCTGAAGCTGGTTAAATAAGTCATGAATGCGTGGTAAAGGATACTTGTTCCTGAATGTGACTTTGTTTAACTGTCTATAATCAATACACATCCGCATAGTACCATCCTTCTTCTTCACAAACAGAATCGGAGCACCCCAAGGCGACACACTAGGCCAGATGAAACCCTTCTCAAGTAACTCCTGAAGCTGGTCTTTTAATTCCTTCAACTCCACAGGAGCCATATGATATGATGGAATAGAAATGGGCCGAGTGCCCATTTCCAAGTCAATACCAGAATCAATATCCCTATCGGGCGCCATGCACTGTAGGTCTACTGGCAATATATCTAAGAAATCTCTCACTACTGGAACTAACTTAACGGTGAGAGTATCAGCACCAACGTTTCTCAGAAAGGCTAGGTACACATCACAACCCTTCTCTACCATCCGTTGTGCCTTAAGAAAGGACACAACTCTACTAGGTATATAATCCAATATACCCCTCAACTCCAACCGCGGCAAACCTGGCATAGCTAGTGTCACAGCTTTGGCGTGACAATCCAGAATAGCATTATAGGGCGACAACCAGTTCATGTCCAATATCACATGAAAGTCTACCATATTGAGTAACAATAGGTCAACCCTAGTCTTAACACCACTAATAACAACTAAACATGATCGATAAACACGGTCCACAACAATAGAATCTCCCACAGGCTTGGGCACATATACAGGAGAACTCGAGGAATCACGAGGTATATCCAAATACGGAGCAAACTAAGATGACACATATGAGTAAGTAGAGCCCAGATCAAATAAAACTAAGGCATCCCTGAAACAGACCGGAATAATACATGTGATGACTACATCTTAAGTGGTAGCTTCCGTCCTACACGAAAAAGCATAAAACGAGCCTTACCTCCCCGTCTAGGGCGGCCTCTGCAAACCTGCAGGTGGGGCGGTAACTGGAGCAACCATGACCTATCAACCTTGTGAAACCTGTGGAATCCGTGGAGCTTGTGTATTTGTGGAGGCGCACCCCTCCTGTGTCTTGACAATCCCTCACCATGTGTCGGGTATCGCCATACTCAAAACAAGCTCTCGGTGGGTGGCTGCTGAAACTGACCCTGGCCTAGTCGGTAGGACTGCCGCTGAAAGCACCCCGTGTGGGAGGTGCACTAGAAAGTGGTTATACATAGTGGGCAACCTGGGGACTATAAATAGCTGGAGCACTACTAGAAGTTGGAAGTGTAGAATGAACTGGCCGACTCACATATCTACTACCATGTCGGGCTGCAGCTGCAGCGTGGCCACCACTAAATCCTCCAGTACCTAGAGGCCTTTTGGCCTCCCTGTCCTGATCAACATGGACAGTTCTCCTACCCATGGCGCGGAGAATACATTGGCACTTCCCTAGAAAACCCCGTGCATCCTTGGTAAATATGCTGGTGAAGGTAGGAGGATCATTCTTCTTGAAGCTCTCAAGTCTCATTCGCTCCTTACATAGGCTGAACCGAAACAACAAGATGTGCTACCATAACCCCTAGGACCTGATCAACATGGACCCGCTGCTCTAGAGTGTGGGCTGCGGGAGTCTGAGCTCTTCCCCCAGCTTGAGATATAGCTGTTGCAAGGAGAATCAATCTCGCCTAAGCTAGAGTGCCGAACATGCTCAAAAATTGTGCTAGGGTCTCCTGAAGTCCAGAAGCAGCAACAGGCGTCTCAGGTTTCTACCCCCAAACTGGAGCTACTGCTGGATCCTCAGTCGCTGCCCGGGTAGGTGCTTTGGCTGCACCACGTGCCCCTACTCGGTTTCTACCCTGGCCCCAGCCTATCACGACTCTAGTAAGGGGTGCGAGTGTCTAATCATCGGATCGAACTGTGCATGTCCTCACCATCTGTGAGAGAATAGAAAGACAAAATTAAAATTTTGAAATCAACAAATTCGCATGATAAAGGATCAAAGAAGTGGAATTTTTCTACAGTTCCATAGCCTCTCGAAGATACGCATAGACGTTTCCGTATCGATCCTCAAGACTCTATTAAACATGCTTATGACTCGTAGCACCTATGAACCTAAAGCTCTGATACCAACTTGTCACGACCCTAAAATCCCACCTAAGGTAGTCGTGATGGCACCTAGTCTCTAAGACTAGGTAATCCTAACATTCATGAATAACTTAATAGGGTTTAACAACGAGATAATAAGATAATTCGATAAAACTTCATAATAACTCAAAAAGAACATCTGTATCAAAATCCCCAAAACTGGTGGAACTAAGTCATAAGCTTTACAGAGATAGTCAATAAAACCGTTAGTACCACACTGTCTAAGTAGAAGATAAACAAAAGTAAAAGTAATGACTGAAGGTGACTCTAAGGCCTGTAAGCATCACACAGGTATACCTTGAAGTCTCCGGATTGTATAGCCAAATCGCTGATGCTTAGCTTGAGATGAAGTACCTTAATCTGCAAAGAAAATGTGCAGTGTGAGTATAGCACAACTGTACCCAGTAAGTATTAAGCCTAACCTTGGTAGAGTAGTGACAAGGCTAGGTCAAGACACTTACTACGATAAGAGAAACTTAACAAGGTGTAGCATAAACGAATAATGGAAGACAAGGAAGTAATCAACTATAAGGCAGTTCAATAACGTAAGCTAACACGGATTTAAAGAAATAAAGGCAACAATGGGTGATCACATGAAAGAATTACAAGTAATCAATATGGACCAATGCAAGTAAGGCAAACACAGATACAACATAACTACTCAACCAATAAACCACATTAACATAGAATTAACAACAGAAATCACAACCGAGGTACTGCCAGATATCCATGTTTCTCAATTATAAATCACAACCTTTAATTATACCACCGCGTGCGCCTTACATTAAGCTATTTTTGAAAATATTTTCCCCGAAATAGCTACACGCATTTTAGCCCCCTCATGTCCCCGCGTGGCTTCATGTTATTCCCTTACGAGCAACACGCACATAAATTCCCACCTTATGCCGCCGCATGCACATAAACCCCTATCCTTATACCGCTGCATGCGCATCAATAACACAACACAATAACAACACGCACCACAAGTGCCCATATGCCACAACTTGTCAAAATCAACAATACCAAAGATACCACATTACATGGCCCACGGCACAACCGCAATACCAACAAGAATCTCATTAATACCAAAATAAGTGAGAATTTCTCAACAAGGAAAGATATCTCGATAAGCATCAACTTCAAACAAGAATAACCGACAATAAAGGAGGTAACATAAAAATAAGAGAAATAACAAAGCAATTAAGGCATATAAGAGCATGTTTAATAATAAAGGATAGAGCGATAACAACATCAAGTAAGCATGTAAGATCAAGTTAACAATGGAATATGTAACATGATATTTAAATTTCTTATTAAATGCATGAAAGAGTCTAGGAGTGTAAGCCGGTCAAAATACCATATATAAGTCCGTGTACACACTCGTCACCTCATGTACATGTCTTTCACATAATCCATACAACACAATTCAACTCAAGTCTTGAGGGGTAGTTCCCCCACACAAAGTTAGACAAGATACTTACCTCAAACAAGCTAAATCAACCCATTAGTAAGCCCTTTCCGCTTCTACAGAAGATACCGACCGAAAATCCACTTCTGCAGAAGATACCTGCTTCTGCGGATACGCACCTGCGCAAGGACCACCGCACCTGTGACTTTCCCGAGGCCAGTCTCCCTTCACTTCTGCGATCTCCAACCACACCTGTGGCTCAGCACCCGTGGCCAAGCCCACCGCAGGTGCGATGACACCAAAAATCAGTTGTTCTTCAGCAATCTTCCCAAGTCCAGAATGGACCCGAAATCAATCCTAATCACACTCGTGGTGCCCAGGACCCCGTCCAGACATCAAGTCCAAAAACACATAACGAACCTACTCAAGGCGAAAAATCACATCAAACAACATCAAATCTATGAATCGCACCCCTATTCAAGCCCATTGAATCGATGAACATTCAATTTCTAAATCAAATATCGAATCATACCAAACCAACTTCGAATGAGTTAAAATTTTGCATGCATGTCCCAAATGACACAAAGAACCTGTACCCACTCCTAGAATCACAATTCGAGCCCTATATCAATAAAGTCAACCCTCGGTCAAACCTATCAACCTTCTAAACCTTCAACTTTCCATCTTTTGCTAAATAGCCTCAAACCAACGTACAGACCTCCAAATCAATATCCGGACATACTCCTAAGTCCAAAATCACCATAAAGAGCTATTAGAACCATCAAAACTCCACTCCACAGTCGTTGTACAAAAGTCAAACTTTGGTTAACTATTTCAACTTAAGCTTCCAATGTTGGGACTAAGTGTCCCGATTCACTCCGATACTGTAGTTGATATTTTGTTGTCGAATACAGTAGATTTTGGGGTCACTCTTAATATGGCTTGGTCGTCCTCATATCATGCTATCTTGGATTATCATGCCAAGAGTGTGACTTTAGCCATGCCGGGGTTGCCTAGATTAGAGTGGGGAGGGACTCTCAGTCATTTCACTAGCAGGGTGGTTTCAGATTTGAAGGATCTGTGTATGATCGAGAAGGAGTGTTTAGTGTATTTGGCTTATATCCGAGATTCTAGTGCGGAGGTTATTTCTATAAATTTTGTAACAGTTGTGAGTCAATTTCCAGAGGTGTTTCCTACAGATTTTCTAGGTATGTCACCCGATAGGGATATTCACTTTTGCATTGATTTGGTCCTGGAGACTCAGCCTATTTCTACTCCACCATATCGTATGGCTTTAACTGAGTTGAAAGAATTGAAAAATTAGTTGTAGTATTTCCATGATAAAGGGTTCACTAAACTGAGCATTTTGCCTTTTTGTTGCGCCGGTATTGTTTGTTAAGAAAAAGGACTGATCGATAAGGATGAACATTGACTATTGGCAGTTCACTTCACACTTTTAGAGAGCCGTACCTCGTGATTTAGGCACGTGCGTCGAGCTGAGCATCGCATTTCACCCTAAGATGGACAGGCGGTCTGAGCAGACCATTCAGATTTTGAAGGATATGTTGGGGACATGTTCTGTTTATTTCGAGGGTCAGTAGGATCCATTTCTACCTCTAGTGGAGTTTGTCTACAATAACAATTATCAGTTGCGTATCCAGATGGCTCTATATGAGGCCTTATATGGGAGGCGATATCGTTCTCTAATTGGATGGTTTGAGGCTGGTGATCCTAGATTGATGGACATAGACTTGGTTCGTGATGCTTTGGAAAAGGTTAAAACTGATTCAGGAGCGGCTTCGTACAGCATAGTCTAAGAAAAAGAGTTATGCGGATAGGAAGTTCGGGATATGACTTACATGGAGGGTGAGAAGGTTCTTCTTCGAGTGTCAACTGTAATGGGTGTGATGCAATTTGGGAAGAAGGGCAAGTTGAGCCTGAGGTTTATTGGCCCGTTTGAGATCTTGGAGAGAGTTGGGGAGGTTCCTTGTAGGCTTACATTGCCTCCTATCCTGGGTAAATATAGTATTTCACATTTCCATGCTTCAGAAGCACCATGAGGATAGGTCACATGTTTTAGACTTTAGCACAGTGCAACTTGATGAGAATTTGACTTTTGAGGAAGAGTCGATTGCTATTCTAGACCGATATGTTGGGAAGTTGAGTTCTAAAGATATTCCTTATGTGAAAGTGCATTGGAGAGATCGGCTGATTGAGAAGGCTGCTTGCGAGACCGAGTCCGATATGATGAGCAAATACCCACACCTTTTTACCAGTCCACCTACATTTATATGTCCGTTCGAGGATGAACGTTTCTTTCAGAGGTAGAGAATATAACGACCTGATAGGTCGTTTTGAATACTAGCTCTCCTTTCCGTGTTTCGAAACTTTCATAGTTCACCATGATGATTTATGAGTTTCCTGCGTGATCCATGTCGGTTTCCAAAAAGTTTATATGTTAAATTTAAAGGAAATGTGATATTTCACTCTAAAAATGGATAAAGTTGGCCACAGCCAAAGTTTTTAGTAAACGATAATGGATTGGTGTTTTGACGATTATGGTAGGTTTGGATAATGATTTTGGACTTGTATGCATGTTTGGTTGGGTTCCCGGGTGACCCGAGGTCGTTTCGGCGCTTTATGTAAAAGCTAGCAAATTGAGTTTTGAAATTGAAAATCTTAAGTTTAAATGATTTCGTAAATTTTGATGATTTGAATTTGTGAGCTAGTTCTTATGACGTATTACACTTGTGTGAACTTTCAGATTGGAGCCCGAGGGATTCATGTGAGTTTTGGATGCATTGCAGATGGTTTTAGCAGCTGAAGAAGACTACTGATGTTCAAGGCCTGCAGGTCTCGCATTTGCTAATGACTTGTTCGCAAATGCGAGATTTGCTTTTGCAAAGTCAGGCTCGTATTTGCGATTTGGGTCTGGGATTGGGAATATCGAAGGAACTGTTGCATTTGCGTGATAGGGGGCATCGCATTTGCAGCGATTGGGTCGCATTTGCGACACTGGGATGAGCTAGAACAACTTCACAAATGTGAAGCTTTGACCACTTTTGTGATAGATGGTTACTTTGCAAATGCAAATTCAGAAGGGATTAGGCACCGATCACATTCGCAATCAGTGGTTCCCATTTGTGAATGACACAATTGCGAACAAGGCTAAGCTATTTCAATACTTGCAGTAGGGTAAAAGATTAGGATTTTGGGCCTTAGCTCATTTTACACCATTTTTGTGACCTAGACTCCATAGAGACGATTTTTTGAGAGCAATTTCTTCCAAACTTCATAGGTTAGTAATCTTAACTTGTTTTCATATCTTTTCATGGATTTCATCATTAATTCTTGGAATCTATTGTAAAAATTGGGGGTTTTGGGAAGAATTTATGGATTTTATAAAATTGAGATTTAGACCTCAAATTGAGGTTGGATTTCGAAACAAATTACATATTCGGGCTCGGAGGTGAATGGGTAATCAAGATTTGGTCTTAATTATGAGTTACGACCACGTGGGCCCGGGTTGACTTTTTCGATTATATTAAAGATTGGACCTTTATCGTATGGGGGTAGTTTCTAAATCTAGTTTTAACTTGTTTGAACAATAATTGGCTAGATTTGGGTGGTTTGGAGACATGCTCCAAATGGAAAGACATGTTGGATTATTGAGCTTGTTTCGGAAAGAGGTAAGTATTGTGGTTTACTTGGCTTTAAGGGAACTAGGAGTTGATTGGTCTATTTACTATATGATTTATGTATGGGGTCGGTGTATATGTAGGTTCACGAGTATACATGCGTTGCCACGGGTTTAAGCATGCGAGGTGTACTACTGCATTGCATGTCTTTAATTATACCATGCCTTCGTTTATTCCATATTTTTACTTGTTATGTGCTTTACTTTCTACATGTCTTTACTTATTAATTAAATGGCTTCAATTGTTACATGTATTTATTTGTTACATGCTTCCACTTACTCATGCCTTTATTTATTGTCTGCTGTTATTTGTTATATGCTCTTCCATGTTATTAGATAGATGCTTTTACCTGTGTCATGTCGTTACTTGCCTCCTATTTCACTCTACTCTGCTGTCTTGGATCATCTTGGAGAATATATGAATTTTAGTTCCCTTTTTATGATACGTTGTGAGAACTAATGTAGTTGGTATTATAATTATATATATTGGTCGGGTTGCATGCCACAATATTATTATTATTATTATTATTATTATTATTATTATTATTATTATTATTATTATTATTATTATTATTATTATTATATATGTGGATCGGATTGCACACTGCAATAGTAGTATTCTTATATATGTGGATCGGGTTGCACACTGGAACATTAGTATTATGATATATGTGGATCGAGTTGCACGCCAGAACAATATTATTATATATGTGGATCGGGTTGCATGCCACAATCGTATTATTGCGTATGTGGATTTGATTACGTGCCACAAATGTGTGTGTGTGTGTGTGGTGGGTAAGGATCGGGTTGCACGTTGTAATAGTATCGGTATTGATATGTGGATCGGGGTGCATGCCACAACGGAGATGATGTATTGTGGTTATTTTTGGTTGTAATCCCGTTTCCATGTTGTGTTGTAAGACAGTAATATGATGATATTCTGGGGTCCTCTATTATTTATTCCTTATTGCGGTTATCATGTAGTTAGTCATTTCCCTATTTCGTTTTTGCTTTCTGCTTATTACTCATACACGTTTATAGTGAGTGTCTTGTCATAGCTTCATCACTACTTCATCGAGTTTAGGCTCAATATTTACTGAGGAAATAGCATTGGTTGTACTCGTACTATACTTCTGCACTTCTTGTGCTAATCCCGATATTGGTCCTAGCAACGTACATAGGTGATAGCTCCGACCCTTTCTTCCAGGAGACTTGAGGTAGTACTGCTTAGCAATTGCAGACCCTAGAGTCCCTTTCCTATCTTTATCTACTGTTTATTGTACCTGACAGTAATGTATTTCTATTTCAGACTTTGTATGTACTATTCTAGTAGCTCATGCACTTGTGACACTAGTTTCTGGGCTAGTCTTAGACAACGTTGGTTGTACTCTCATTATATGTTATTGCTATTTCACCCTTTAACTATTATTAATTTCTCTCTTAATGTCAAACGGCTTTAGTTAATGCTACTGTTGGCTTGCCTTGCAACCGAATGTTAGGCGTCATCACGGCCCCATGGTTGGGATTTTGGATCGTGACAACTTCCCCTGATTCTTTGTTCCTACTAACATAAAAAGAAAAAGTAGAACCATCATAATAAGGGATTGAGGGAGGATAACAAATATAAGTACAACTAAAAAAGTGATCATCATGACCGCCATACACATTACAAATATTTCCCTCATATGATTGAGTTGGTGCACATAACTCGCTCTCGGAAATATTTTGATAACTTCGCCATGTTTGATTTTCTTCACAATATGCATAAGCTCAACAGTAGAATTCCAAACATTCAAACTCTCATAATTCCACGATACCATTCTTCTCAAATCTGCAAGTACAATTCGAACCAAAAATAAGTAAAATAAAATAATATAAAATAAAAGTTCTAACTTAAAACCAAGCAATATTTATAGCTACAACTACTCCTTTAATTTTCCAGCAATGGCGCCAAAATTTGATCACGCCCAACTCTAGTCCTAAAAAGGATAAGCAGTTGCTGCAAATATAATCCGGTCTTAGAGGTCAGAGTTGAATCTCTCATAGAACTAAGGCTTAGTTACAACTACTCAATATCGCTAAGAAACAAAAGTTCAAATGATTTTTTAGTTACAAAGATTGTGATTTTTATTTCTAACTAATTAACTAACAAATATTAAAGCAGTAATATTATCAACTAAAGATACTAAAGGTTGCAGACAAGACTGGAAAATCCTAGAGATATGATTTTTCCAATTGTGGGAATTCTTTTCTCTATATTTTATTTTATAATTTTGCCTAAGTATTTTCTATTGATTGTAAGCAGTCGACTTATCGTAATTCTATCTCGAGTGTAATGACATGACCGGTCATTTTGAGTTTAGCATACCATTCGGTAGTTTGAGACTTTGAGTAGCTTCATATGATGTATTATGACATGCGTGTATCATTTATTTTTATTTTCAAGTGGTTTAGGATTGATTTGGAAGAATGATTCTCATTTCAGAAGCTTTAAGTTGGAAAAGTTGACCAAGTTTGACTTTTTGTATATTTGATCTTGTCACGACCAAGCCTAGGGCCACGACGGTTAACCGACACTAAGTGCCGATCGTCACTAAACCTGCTGATAATCTACTCATCATGAATATAATCTAATAAACTGAACAAGAATAATCATAGCCGATAAGATCAGTACAATCCGGAAAGTCGATAAGGCTAACATAAGCTGAAATATAAATATATACTAATTGCAAAGGTGCATATCTATAGGCCTCTAGGAGTGCTGCACTGAACAAGTACTAGACGGAATATGGCCCCCTCCATACTCAAATTAGCTCTTTGTATACAGACCAAAAGATAAGTAACTCAAGGAGTAAGCGCAGTAACTCCAATAGCTGGTGAATGGCCTACTGATATAGCTCAAGTGCTGATCTATCCGTACCTGCACGACATGAAACACAGGGCCCCCAAAGGGACGTGAGTATGATATGTACAAAGTATGTAGGGTGGAAAGCATTTTAAAGCATGACTGCAAGCTGGAAATCTGAACAAAAGCTGAAAGCTAAACAAGAGTTTTAACTAGCAACTGATGTGGAACTGAACCGAAGTTTAAGCTGAAATTGTGCTGAAACTGAACTACTATCTTTAAGTGGTACTTGATTGGCGTTATGGGCTATATCCCTCAATCAGGTAACTGTACATCTAAACTAGCCTCATGTATAGTCATGTAATGCATACTGTAGTTATATACGCGTATATAACATGCCTGACTGGCGTTATGGGCTATATCCCCCTAACTGGTAAATATATAATCAATAGGCCTGGTTGGTGTTATGGGCTATCTCCCCTAGCATGTAATCAATAGGCCTAACTGGTGTTATGGTCTATATACCCTAGCATAATCAAGGTAAGCATGTATGAGGCATAACACATGTGGCATAATCATATAGACTCAAGATATCGTGAAGGAAACCATAAACAGAATAACAAACGTCATCTGACGCTCGTCAACCACAAGTTGGACGGAGGAGACTATCCCTATATAAAGAAGAAACGGAGTATGTACATGAGATACTAAGGCTAATTAACTCATTAGGATCCCTATAAAAGTAATTAAGATTCAACGAACTCAAAATTTGTCCAACTCTTCGAATTTCCAAAAATTTTGGCAGAGTTTCAAATAAAGATGGATGATCCCCAAAATAAAACAGAAATCACCACAATATACGAAGGAATGGAAACTGTACCAAGATGATAAAATTAAATCAAAGGATATCCAGTTATCCACAATAGTGTCAAACGATCCATAAAACAGAATTATGAACGTAATGTCGACTCATAGTGGCTAACTTGTGACATTAAAGTCTAAATATGATTTATGAATAATTTAACAATAAAAACATGATAATTAAGTAATATAATCATAAATGAATCTATTAGTATCATATAGGGGTTAGGTATACATAAAAACATTAAAGGAACGGATCAAACGGAAGTCAGGATGGCATAGGCAAAATGGTTCTCCCGGTTTGTTTTTGTTGTTTTTTGAAGTTCCAACCTAAACTAATTTCTTTCATACTTCACGTATGCAATTGAATACTATACAAGGATACAATACATGCTGAAATTTTCCTCAAACAGCTCTTAAAATATCAAGAAGAAAGGATTGAACATAGCTAAACCAAATCATGCCGAAAACGAAATAAAAACCCTACATACCTCTTTTTGTTCTTCCTTCCAAACATTGTTCCCTTTGATACACACCCTTCCTTATGATTGTATAGAAAAAATACAGAGGTAAAAAGCTTGCTTATTCATGAATATTTTTCCAAAACTCAAGTTATATGGAGTAAGGAGAACGACAAAGTCTTACCTATACCGTAAGGATCACGTTGATGTGTTCACTTCTTGATTTTGAGTTGCAAATGATGGACTTGATTCAGAACCCAAAGTAACTTCTTATAGATCTATGGAAGCTCTTCTTGTGCATGAATTTGATGGAAAATGAGCAAAAAAAGACTAAGTCTTCTATTTATAGTAAGGTTGAAAAGTCAACCACATGTTTGCTTCACCGGCCCTTTTTCCGGAGCTCATATCTCTTTATCCGAACGTCGTATGAACGAAAGGTCAAGGGAGTTGGAAACTACATTTCAAGACCTTTATTTTTCAATATAATATTTACCCAAAAGACCTCATACAATACACAAAATTAATTTCTCAAAAAGTTTCATTACGAGGAAAATCCTTAGTCGGTTTTTCCGCAACATAAATCCGTTATTTCCAAACTTTATATTCTATATCCAAAAATATTATGCAGTCATACTATGAATTTAAATTCATTTAAATTATGCTTAGTAAGTCATTTATACAATATACGACATCACAGAAGTACGAAGTGTAACAATCTCCCCCCCTAAGAATATTCGAATGTTGACTAAGGTATACAGTAGCATTAACTAAAGATCCATTACACACCTAGAGTAGTGACGAGATGCAGATATCTAACTCTCTTATCCTTCTTAGCTTTCCAAGTCATCTCTTCCATATTATTTCTCCAACATTAAACTTTCACTGAAGGAATATCCTTCGTCCTTAACCAACAAACTTGCAGATCAAAAATGGCAATAGGTACCTCCTCATAAGTCAAATGCTCGGTTATCTGTACATCATCAACTGGTACGACTCTGGAAGGATCTCCAACACGCTTCCTAAGCATGGAGACATGAAACACTAGATCTACGTCTTGAAGGTCTGCTAGAAGGTCCAACTTGTATGCTACACGACCAATTCATCTGATGATCTAGTATGAACCTATATACCAAGGGCTAGGCTTTCCCTTCTTTCTGAAGCTCATAGCGCCTTTCATAAGTGACACCCTCAAGAATACCCAATCGTTAACTTGGAACTCTATATCTCAGTGTTCGTTGTCTACATATGACTTCTCGACTCTGGGCTGCCAGCCCTCTCTCCCTGATCAGCTTAACCTTATCAACTGCATGTTGGATCAATTATTGGCCTATCAACTAAGACACATCAACTTTGAACCGTCCTATGGGTGATCTGAACTTGCGCCCGTACAAAGCTTTATAAGGCGCCATCTGTATGCTGGAATGATAACTATTGTTGTATGCAAACTCTATCAACGATAAGTGTTCGTCCTGGCCGCCTTGGAAATCTAACATACACATCCTTAACATGTCCTTGAGCATTTGTATGGTTCACTCGGTATGTCCCCAAACCTTTCTGGAACGATCAGTAGAAATTAGCTGTAAGTTGTGCGCCTCTGTCAAAAATGATAGATACTTGAACACCATGGAGGCGTAAAATCTACCTGATATACAATCAGGTGTAATCTCTGCTGTATAGGTAGTTCTTACAGGCAAGAAATGAGCTGATTTAGTGAACCTTTCAACTATAACCAAAACTGAATCATACATGCGCTGCATACTAGGCAAGCCTATGTTAAAATTATATTCACTGCTTCCCACTTCCATGTTGTAATCTCTATCTCCTATAACAAACTTCTACATTTTTTTCTGGTGCTCAAACTTTACCTGCTGTCGGTTAGAACACTGGGCCATGAACTCTGCTATGTCACATTTCATTCCATTCAACCAGTAAATGCGCTTAAGATCTGGGTACATCTTAGTAGAGCCTGGATGAATGGTGTACGTGGAATGATGTGCCTCTACAATAATTTGCATGCGTGAGCCTCAAAACGTCTGGAAGACAAATCCTATCTTTGTATCTGAGAACTCCGTCACTAGTAACTCTGTAAGGTGTCTTTTTCTTTTTTTTGGCTACCTGATTGTACTCAATTAGAATTGGATCTTCATATTGCCTCTGTTTCACTTCAGTCACTAAATAAGTGGTAGCTGTATTCTGAATTGGAACTCCTGCATCCTTTAAATCTATCAACCTAACTCCCAAACTGGCTAGCTGATGGAGTTCATGAGCTAACTCTCTTTTTTGGGGCTTTAAGGAAGATAAACTCCCCATGGACTTACGACTGAGAGCATCAGCTACAACACTAGCTTTACCTGAATGATAAATGTCAATGTCATAGTCCTTTAGAAGCTCGAACCATCGTTTTTGCCGCAAGTTCAACTCTTTCGACTGGAGGCTCTTATAATCTGTGTAGATATCAACATGAATGCCATAGAGATAGTGCCTAAAAATCTTAAGTGCATGAATAACCATTGCTATATCCATGTCATGTGTAAGACAATTCTGCTCGTGCTTCTTGAAGTATCTGGTAGCATAAGAAATTACCTTTTCGTGCTGCATCAACACACAACCTAGTCCAATCTAAGCAGCGTTAGAGCAAATAACATAACTCTATGATCCCTCTAGAAGTGTAAGAGATGGAGTTGTAATTGACCTATTCTTCAACTCCTGAAACTCCACTTACATTCATCTAACCACTAATATTTGGCTGTTTTTTGTGTTAATCTAGCCTGTGGCGCTGCAAGGGAAGAAAACCCTTCTACGAACATCCTATAATACCCGGGCCTAATTCTTCACTGCCCCTATCTTCTAACCATCTACTTTTATGCCCTCTGATGATACGATGTGTCCAAGAAATGCTATCGAACTCAACCTGAATTTACACTTCGAGAATTTGGCATATAACTTCTGGTCTTGAAGGATACCCAACACTGTGCTTAGATGCTCTGCATGTTATGATTCGGACATGGAATATACTAGAATATCATCAATGAACTATCACAAACAGGTTCAAATAAGGACTTAATACCTTGTTCATAAGATCCATAAACACACTAGGGCATTAGTCAGCCCGTACGACATCACTAGATATTTAATCCGTTCATGATCAACTTTTGAGAAGTTCCACGAGATAATAAAAGATATTCTCCTTTTAATAAAATATTTTGCACATTTTGATGTGTTCTGAAAGAGATATAATTTCTTCTTTGGTCTGAAATTCATCAAACCTGTTGAGAAATTGTTGTGGCAGGATTTGCCTGTTTCCTCTGAATAAATTCCACCATTCGTAGAACCACCTGGGGATAACAGACTTAATAATTTCTGAATTATATTTAACAAACCAAGCATTTAAGGAATGTTTAAGAATAATAAAACTCACAAGTTTATTTATCAACAGAGAGCATGGAGATACAAGTGCGGAAGGGAGAAAAGGAGATAGGGAGAGAGGTCCGAAAATTCTATGGGGGAATTTTCTGATGCCTCTTACATTTGGGAGAGAATTCTTTTATAGACTTTCAAGGGGATGCCTTTTAATCTTAGGCTTACAAGTGGAACGCTAAGATTTTTTCGAAAAAATGAAAGCTGAAAAAGACAGCCACGCTGATTAGGATAGCCATTATGAGATTTCTTTTAGAAATAGTAGAATGCCCTTCGGGAAAAGTAATTCCGGTTCTTTGAACCTCTACTTTTGTCCAAGGGTCGTTTCCCTATTCATAATAGGCATCTTGGTAGGCTTATGCTAATCCTCTTGGGTTGCACATGTTTCCATTGTTGCTTTCTTCTGAAGAAGACTCTTCAATGAGTTGCATTATTGCTTTCTCATCTGGATCTTCATCTTTTTTCATATCTTGGAGAGCCTTCTTCAGCTTTTCTTTTAGCTTTGCTTTTGAAGGAGATAAACTTAACAACTTTTCTTTATTAAGGTGTTTGAAATGAGAATCTATATCCTCGGAAAATATTAACACATCATCTATATAAACTATAGACATATAACTGTACTTATTAAAGATTGAGATCATAATGTTTTGGAACTCAGAAGGAGCATTCTTAAGGCCCAATGGCATTACATTCCATTCATATTAGCGAAAAGGCACATTGAATGCAGTTTTGTATTTATCTTTCTCGGCAATCTGGATTTGCCAAAATCCAGATTTCATATCAAACTTACTATACAAATTGGCTTTGTAAGTTCTTTTGGGAAGATCTCTTTTATTAGGTATCGGGTACCTAATCTATTTCAGAGCGGCATTAAGGGGCTTGTAATTGATAACAAGCCTAGAAGCTCCTCGTTCCTTTTCGGCATTGTTGTTTACATAAAATGCTGAACAACTCCAAGGAGATTTAGAAGGGCTAATGATACCATTTGTTATGAGACTTGTAATTTCCTTTTTACAAGTTTCCATTGTTGAATGGTTCATTTGAATGGGTCTCGCCTTGGTGGAGATACTTTGTTCATTGAATCCTTTCTATGTACCAGAGTTCTATGATATGACGTTTTCTTTGCCAAAAACCATTGGGAAAATCTGAGGAAATTTCTTTTTCAAATTGGGTTTGGAGATTGATTATTTTCGTAACCATGCTCGGGTTTTTTAAAATTTGCTCAATTTTTTTGTTCTTAACTTCTTTTTTTTAAAATGTGATCTGTTGAGAAAGTCTATTTATTGTGAAAATAGTTTTGTTAGTTATGAAATCACTTTCTTCTTGAGAAAGGGTTTTTATAAAAGGGAAAATTAATATTTTTTCCTAAACCCGTGGTGGAAATTCCTTCTAAACTTGTTACAAAAGGCTTTATTTGAGTAATAAAAGGTATTCCAAGGATAATATCTTCATTGATATCTTCAGTAAATGACAAAATCGTTAGTAAAACAGATTCCGTTGTTGCAAATATGGGCTTTAGAAAGCTTGTAATTAAGTTTTAAAAGTTCTGCAGTAGCGGAGTAGAGTTTAGTGGTGCTTTGTTCTAGAAAACTGGTAGGGACTAATCATTTGATGATACCGTTACGATCTGCACCACTGTCTAAGAGGGAGATTTTGTTTAAAACAAAATTTCTTTAATGACAATCTTTATTGGAATATGGTGACTCTGAGGTCGGACTGAAGTAACGATTGAAATACCTGGTGCTTCGGATGTAGAAGCATGTTCACTAAGGTGAGTTTCGAGGAGGTAGTCTTCGTCAAGAAGGTCATCCTCTTTTGGAAGATTAAAATCTTTAGATTTTTCTTTTTCGATTTTTTGAAAAATCTATTATGTTAGAGCATCGACTTAAATTTTATGAAGTCTGGGTTTGATCTCTTTTATCTCTTTTTTTAAATTAGAGATTTCATGATTGAGATCACCAATTGAAGGTTCAGGAGCCTTTTCAAATCTGGAAATGATTTGCTTCATGGAAAAAGGCTCATTAACTTTTGCTTTAGGTTTTTCATCTTGATGATGAAGAAGGAGATTTTTGAGTTCTAGGAGATTCTTGTTCCTAGACTCTTCGTCATTGATGTGTTGGATTACATCGAAAAGGGTATCTTTAGATTCATTTGTTAAGACTTTGATTCTAGCGGAGGTAACATCGCAGTTACAGAAGGCTTCAATGCAGTTGCATTCTTGCCCTGATTGACTAGAGGCAGATTTGTAAGCGATGTTGATTTCTTCGTCATCGCTAAAGTCTTCGGAAGTAGAAGAATAATCAGAAATTTTTTCTTCAAGAATGGAGTAAAGATTTTCTTTAGCTTCCTCGCTAAAAATTGATTTTCTTTTTCTTCTTGCTGGATTTACACTCACTGGCTCTTTGTCCTAGTTTTCTACAATCCCAGCAAAGGTCTATTTTAGAGTCTTTGGTGGGTTTGTGGTGTTTGCGGTGATAAGTTTTTCTCTTAGGAGGTTTTTCAAAATTCCTTTGAGATTTGCTATAATGGACTTTTCTGAAAGAGCTGGATTTCTTATGCCTTTTTTGAAGGACAGAAGAGGGGGCTGCAACTTTAGAGAAGCCAAAATATTGACAGAAACTGCCTAGTTCTCTTCTAGAGGTGGATCTGTTTTTCTTAAGCTGTTCTTTTAGCTTAATATCGGTGCAGAGTTCTAATCCTATGACATTGATGAGACTAATTATATCTCCATAGGTCATTTGATGATAAGGAGCTTTACCTTTACATCTGTCTTGTATTAGAGCCATGTTATCATTTATATCTATTAGCATGAGTGGCTAAATTACTCTTACTGTCTGGGCATGACTAAGTTATAGCTAAAAATGTTATAGTACTAAAATAGTTTATACTCTTATCTAATCTTTGACTGCAATTGCTTATCTAGTTCTTATACTGTATTCTAGTTTGTATGAGGCACTTATCTCTCTCTATGTATGTGGGATAACCGATTAATATCCGGTTCGGACATTGGTCAGCCAGATTAACAGGTCGTTAAGCCAAGGGAGGCACTCAGACCTTATGGTGGTCCAGTCGCCAAGATAATATTAAAGAGATAAAGAGGTAAGACCAAGAGAACTTTTAGAAAATACTTAAGACCATAGATAATCTTCTGCTAGTCATACTTAGATATTTGTATATACGCATTATAGTATTTAGACATTTTTTAACTATCATACTTGTCATATACCGGGTCAATAATTTTTCCAAAATTAATTCAGATCAAAATATTCTGAATAATGTTAACTTATCTTCTCAGGCAACTATAATTGCTAAAGTAGAACATGATCTTTAAAACTAGAGTATTCGAGAAAAATCTTTCAAAAGTATTTACCAATTAGGTAATTTTAGCTTCACTAAGAGACACAACATCAAGACTTGCGAGTCTACCACTGCTATCAATAACTCCTTAGAGGTTATTAAACTTTTGCATGAACAAGATATAAACCGGTATAGAAACCAGTTTAGTTACCTGTATATAGGACTAGTACAAGTAGCTGTCAAACCCTTATTTAGAAAAGGTTTAGACATCCCCATTTGTGTACTCCTTAGAGATGACCATCTCCTAAACTTTGACGATTCACTATTAAGCGTCCTTCGAAGTAACCTCGCTGATGGCCGATTTTACTTCAATTGCTACCCCAATTTCTCGGTAGACATCAATGATCCCAATATCATGGATGCTTTGACACTTAATGTCAAAACCAAGAATATGAATAGTAAAATCAATACCCGAGAGATAGCTGTTATCTACAGGGTATATTACAGGCTTATGACAACTACTTTAGCCCCTAAGGCTAAAATAGAAAGTACTAAAGGCGTGACTATGCTCATGGAAGCAAATCATGAACATAATACAATCTTTGTATCGAGACTGCTAAACTGGAACGACATACTTTCCAAAAACAAATGGCATTTTGATGCCATAACTCAACCTTTACGTTCTCATTCAGAGAAATCATAGATCGAAAGGGTAATTCAATTCCCCGATGGGTCTATCGGTCTCAAATTTCTTGGAAATCCTATGGGAAGAGCTTCTTCAGTCAGAAGAACGACTTCCTCGAGAGCTTCTACTTCAAAACCTCGAAAAGAAGATGAAGTTGAAGAAGAAAACTCCGTCTCACCTTCCAATGATAAAGGTGAATTTAAGGGAGTAGACTTCTCTGGAGAAATCCCTAAGGTTTAATACCAAATCAACTTTTTCTCAGGAAGTCCTATTGCAAGTGAAATGGAACCTCCTTCTAAGAAAGATTCCCTTCTTATGATTAGATCTGAAGAACCTTTCACTCCTGATCCAAAAATCCTTAAAGATTTATGGACTCATCCTGATAAGCAAATTAAACAAAAATGGTATACCAATACCTACTCTCTCCAACAAAGAGAAGCTTTTCGAGATAGCTGGATGATCGACATGAAAAGAATAATATGTGAAATCGAATTCTTTAAGTGGTTCGAAATTTCTGGTCAGCTCGAAAATCAAAAGGACTCACTAAAGGTCCTTATCAGAAAATGTACACCATTAACAATAAGGTAATAGAATCCTCCACTCCTCCTCTCGAAGGAATTAATATTCCGGTAGGAAACGAGTGCTGCTCCTTTTAAAAGGAAAAGCGAAAAACCTTTAGCCTTAACTACAAACGAGGACTTAGACAAAGTCGTTCGGCAGGTTAATTATTCTAACCAGCTTCTTCATGTGGTCTAAACAAATTGAAGAAACCAAAGAAAAGAATTTGTTCAAACCTCAACTTTCGGTTTCTAAAACAACCAAATTAATTGAACCCAATCCAATCTTCAAAATGAGCAAATTCTCTAGAGATAAGTATCCTAATCTTAGTGAAAACTTTGATATCTCTGGTAACATCATTGACAAGATCAATCAAAAACGTTCCAAATTCAGCATCTTCAAAAAGAATTTGTCAAAAGACAAAAAGGTCAGCACTATCAAAGATGAAAACAATAATAGTCAAAGACTTTCCAACGATCGGTATCACAACCGAAAAAATTATTACAAACGTCCCACTTTTCCAGATGTTCAATTCGAAGAAAATATCTTCTTATCCACACCTTCTCATGAGGTGTCATGACCCGGATTTTCCACCCTCGGGGGGTCGTGATGGCGCCTACTACTGAAAGCTAGGCAAGCCAGTCAATCGGACTAACTACCTCGTTTCTATTTACGAATTCATTATATCACAATGCATCAACTGAAAAGCAGTAATTCAACAAGCGAAATAAACGCAAAGTTAATACTTTACACAACTATCTCAGATAAACTATCCACAACGGTCTACCCAAGATTTGGTGTCACAGTTTCACAGACTATTTAAGAGTACTACAAACAGGGTCTGAAGAATATAACAAAATACTGTTTCTGGACTACATAGAAGAAACAGATACAAGAAATGGACAGGGGACTCCAAGATCCACGGACGTCTGCAGAACTACCTTGGTCGCTTGAAAATCAGAGGCTGGAAGCTTCCTATTGTTAGAAGCCTGCGGCACTAGGATCTGCACAAAAGAGTGCAGAGTGTAGTATCAGCACAACCTACCCCATGTGCTGGTAAGTGCCTGGCCTAACCCCGGCGAGGTAGTGACGAGGCTAGGACCAGACTCCAGATAAACCTGTGCAATTTTAAGCATATATGTATCTACAGCAGAAGATAAAATACATAAACAATTTAAACGGAAAAAAAAAGGAAAACATACATTGGAATAGCAGAAAATTAAAACGAAACGAAGCATCAATGAATAAGAAAGAAAACTGCAATTCAGCCTTTAATACAATGAAATATAATACAATCCACCCTTTTTCCTCCAGTAACCTCTTGTTGCAGGCGTGCAACCCGTTCCCACTTACAGTAACCTCTTGTGGCAGGCGTACCACCCGCTCCCACATACATCACATCCCGTGGCAGGCGTGCCACCCGCTCTCACTTACAGTGACCTCTTGTTGCAGGCGTGCAACCCGTTCCCACTTACAGTAACCTCTTGTGGCAGGCATGCCACCCGCTCCCACATACATTACGTTTCGTGAAAGGCGTGCCACCCGCTCCCACATATATCACACCCCATGGCAGGCGTACCACCCGCTCCCACTTACAATATATACTGTGGTTGGCGTACCACCCGCTCCCACTTTCAAAATATCTCGTGGCAGGCGTGCCACCCGCTCCCACTTACAATATATATACTGTGGTAGGCGTACCACCCGCTCCCACTTTCATAATATCTCGTGGCAAGTGTGCCACCCGCTCCCACTTTCATCATCACAACAATCACAAGAAATCCCGGCAAGGGAACAAATCAACAGAACAACTTCCCAGCAAGGGAACAAATGTCATCCTGGCCAGGGAGAAATTCAGCTATAACCAAACCAAACTTGACTCCTATTTAGCTCAATCAATGTCAGTACTCAATTACAGTCAAAATCCTACTACTAACCTCCCAACCCAATTATCATTTCATTAACCCTAGACACGACTTTGCCAATGTGACACTGGACTCCTTAAACTTCTAACGGACTCCTAAAACACTACCCACAATATGACTCTGGACCCCTTTGACTCCTAACAATTCTTACTCAACTAGTTTAGTCAACCATCAACTCTATGCCGAATAGAAGAAGGCTAGGACCATAACCAAAAGGAACAACTAAAATGAAGCAACCTTGTGGTAGGCGTACCGCCCGCCCTCAATTCACAATATCTTGTGGCAGGCGTGCCACCCGCTCCCACATGTATCATATCACACCAAATCGAGGATAATATTCAATAATTCAAAACAATAGTCACACAACGATTATCCATATACGACCCACGGTCATGCGTGACACCAACATATAGACACTCATCACCATGCCTATACGTTGTTCTCAACAAGGAGCAATTTAACAAATAAGACACGATTTCTAATCCCTCGAGCTAAGGTTAGAACAAACACTTACCTTTCTTTGCAATAACTTCCTAGACTTCCAACAATTCTTCGAGCCCAACCTTTTATGGATGCTCACGAACTTCAGGTGGACACAATCGAGGCTAACGAGCTACAACTTGGTAGGGTGCCTTAACTCAGCTGAAATTCTTGGCACAATTTGCAGCAATTTGAGCTGGGTCTTTGGTGTTAGAGAGTGGGTTTCCTTGTAATTGATGTTGGGGTTTGAGGGGAGTGATTCTACGATTGTTTTTCAGCTTAAACTGGGGCTATTTTCCAGCGAGTTGCAGCTGGTTCTTGGTGGGTTTAAATGGGGAATGCTGGGCTGGTAAATGGGAGGTTGATAACTATATTTTGGATATGTTTTCACGGATTTTGGGGTTGTTTTCAAGGTGATTTTTGAGGTTTATTTGTTGGGGTTTGGGGGTGTTTAGGAGAGGTTTCTGAGGTAGTGATGAAATAAGTGGGTTTCTTTGCATGTTAGGGTTCCTGGTCCCTATTTATAGTGGATCAAAATTCGGGATAAAATAAAATTTCAGGTGTCCAGAATGCGATCGCATTCTGGTCGTAAACTCAACATGCAGTCCGCATTTGGACCTCATTTCTGACACAGCATTTGGCCCAAGACTCTGTCTCACTCTACGATTTCACTGTGAGATTTGCGGTTCGCATTTCTCACCGCATTTTTGACATAAAATTTGTCCAGTCCTCTGTTCCACTCTGCGATACAGGCAGGGCAATTTGCGGTCCGCAATCTTGAAATGCGGTCCATATTTCAAACAACATTTCTCACATGAACCTTTGCCCAGAAATCTTTCCAAGTATGCGATGCCCGTGTAAGATATGCGGTCCGCATGTTAGAAATGCGACCACATATCCTGCATTACTTACCTTTTTGAACTCTTTTCTTAATTATTAGATTCTTATACCTCATACCCCGCAAGAATGTTAAAATTGCATAATTACAAAGAGGGATTTGTGCTTAAATCAAGCCAAGTCTAAACAATTAGTATTATAGGTGTTTCTACGGCATTTCGGGTCGTTGCATTCTCTCCCTCTAAGACAACCGTTCGTCCTCGAACGGGCAGGATAAAGAAGTACCTGAGTCGGGGAAAAGTTGTGGATAACGGCTCCGCATATCGGACTCGGACTCCCAGGTCGATGCCTTAAGAGCCTGACCTCTCCACTGAACACGAACAAAAGGGAAACTCTTCGATCTCAGCTGACGGTCTTGCCGGTCTAGAATGGCTACCGGTTCCTCCTCATAAGACAAGTCCTTGTCCAACTGAATGGTGCTGGAATCTAGCACGTGAGTTGGATCGCCGTGATATTTCCGGAGCATAGACACATGAAAAACTGGATGTACGGCTGATAAGCTTGGCGCCAATGCAAGCCTATAAGCCACCTCCCCCACTCGATCAAAAATTTCGAACGGACCAATGAACCTAGGGCTAAGCTTGCCCCTCTTCCCAAATCTCATCACGCTTTTCATAGGCGACACCTAGAGTAATACCCGCTCACCAACCATAAAAACATATCTCGTGCCTTGCGATCCGCATAGCTCTTTTGCCTGGACTGAGCTGTACGAAGCCTTTCCCGAATGATATTGACCTTGTTTAAGGCCTCCTGAACCAATTCTGTGCCTAACAACCGAGCCTCTCCCAGCTCAAACCACCCAACCGGAGTTCGACACCGCCTACCATATAAAGCCTCAGAAGGAGCCATCTGAATGCTCGACTGGTAGCTATTATTGTAGGCGAACTCCGCTAATGGTAGAAACTGGTCCCACGAACCTCCAAAGTCAAAAACACAAGCTCGGAGCATATCCTCCAATATCTGGATAGTCCGCTCGGACTGTCCGTCCGTCCGAGGATGAAACGCTGTGCTTAATTCAACCTGGGTGCCCAACTCCCGCTGAACTGCCTTCCAGAAACGCGATGTAATCTGCGTACCTCGGTCCGAAATAATAGATACTGGCACACCATGAAGGTGAACAATCTCCCGGATATAAATCTCGGCTAACCTCTCAGATGAATAGGAGACTGCCACAGGGATGAAATGTGCTGACTTGGTCAGCCTGTCAACAATGACCCAAATTGCGTCGAACTTCTTCCGGGTCTGCGGAATTCCAACAACGAAATCCATAGTGATCCGTTCCCATTTCCACTTGGGGAGTTCAATTCTCTGGAACAGTCCACCAGGTCGCTGATGCTCGCACTTGACCTTCTGGCAATTCAAACATCGAGCCACGTACGCAACTATATCCTTCTTCATTCTACGCCACCAATAGTGTTGTTGCAAATCCTGGTACATCTTTGCGGCGCCCGTATGTATAGAATACTTGGAGCTATGGGCCTCTTTCAAAATTAACTCCCGAAGTCCCTCTACATTGGGTACACAAACTCGACCCTGTAATCTCAAAATTCCGTCGTCGCCTAAGGTGACCTGCTTGGCACCTCCGCGTTTCACCGTGTCCCTAAGGGCACACAAATGGGGATCATCACACTGTCGATCACGTATTCGTTCCAACAATGAGGAATGAGCGACCGTGTAAGCTAATACCCGATTTGGCTCAGAAATGTTCAATCTCACGAATCGATTGGCCAAGGTTTGAACGTCCAAAGCAAGTGGTCTTTCACTGACCGGAATATAGGCGAGACTGCCCATACTGGCCGACTTTCTACTCAAGGCATTGGCCACCACGTTGGCCTTTCCCGGGTGGTATAGGATAGTTACATCATAGTCTTTTAACATCTCCAACCACCTCCTCTGCCTCAAATTTAACTCCTTTTTTTTGAAGGTATTGAAGGCTCTTATGATCCGTGAACACCTCACACGGCACGTCATATAAGTAGTGCCTCCAAATCTTAAGGCGTGAATTATGGCTGCCAATTCTAAATCATGCACCGGATAGTTCTTCTCATGAATCTTCAACTGCCTCGAAGCATAGGCAATGACCTTGCCCTCTTGCATTAACACTACACCAAGCCCAATACGAGAGACATCACAATAAACTGTGTAAGGCCCTGAGCCTGTGGGAAAAACTAGCACTGGTGCCGTGGTCAGAGCTGTCTTGAGCTTCTGAAAGCTCGCCTCACACTCATCCGACCACCTGAACTGGGCGCCCTTCTGGGTCAACTTGGTCATCGGGGCTGCGATAGATGAAAACCCCTCCACGAACCGACAATAGTAGCCTGCCAGTCCCAAGAAACTCCGGATCTCTATAACTGACGCCGGCCTAGGCCAATTCTTGACTGCCTCAATCTTTTTCGGATCAATCTAAATACCCTCTACCGATACAATATGTCCCAGAAATGTAACCAAACTCAACCAGAATTCACACTTTGAAAACATAGCATACAACCGACTATCCCTCAGAGTCTAAAGAACCACTATGAGATGTTGTGCATGCCCGTTCTGGCTGTGGGAATATACCAGGATGTCATCGATGAAAACTATCACGAATGAATTTAGGTAAGGTCTGAACACTCGGTTCATCAAGTCCATAACAGCTGCTGGGACATTAGTCAACCCAAATGACATAACCAAGAATTCATAATGCTCGTACCGAGTACGGAAAGCTGTCTTAGGGACATCGGATGCCCTAATCTTCAACTGATGATAGCCGGACCTCAAATCAATCTTTGAAAATACCCTGGCAGCCTGGAGCTGATCAAACAAATCATCGATCCTCGGCAATGGGTACTTATTTTTTATTGTAACCTTGTTCAATTGTCGGTAATCGATGCACATTCTCATTGACCCGTCCTTCTTTTTAACAAACAACACGGGCGCAACCCAAGGTGAAACACTGTGTCTAATGAAACCCTTCTCGAGTAAGTCTTGCAACTGCTCTTTTAATTCTTTTAACTCTGGCGGGGCCATGCGATACGGCGGAATAGAAATGGGTTGAGTGCCCGGAGCCACGTCAATGCAAAAGTCAATATCCCTGTCTGGTGGCATCCCCAGCAGGTCGGATGGGAAAACCTTGGGAAACTCACGAACCAAGGGCACAGATTCAATAGAGAGGACCTCAGCACTGGAATCACGAACACGAGCCAAATAAGCCAAACACCCCTTCTCGACCATACGTCGAGCCTTCATATAAGAGATAATGCTACGGGTGGAATGACTAGGAGTCCCTTTCCACTCCAAACGGGGCATACCCGGTAAAGCTAAGGTCATAGTCTTGGCATGGCAGTCCAGGATGGCGTGGTAAGGTGATAACCAGTTCATCCCCAATATTACATCAAAATCAACCATGTCTAAAAGCAATAAGTCTACACGGGTCTCAAGATCCCCAATCACTACAACACAGGAACGATGGACTCGAATTCACCATGATAGAATCACTCACTGATG
>MCJB01017875.1:39136-122323 GCA_002018475.1 Nicotiana obtusifolia | reverse complement strand
ATATAGTTTATATATATATATATATACACACATATATATAAGGCAATATCTATATAGTTTAAATGTATTACATATATATATATTAATATATATACAATGGTTAATAGTTTATATCTATATCTATATATATATGTATATGTATACATTATATACAACACTTATATAAAGCAATATATATATATGTCTAATACATATATATAGTTTATATGTATATATATATGTATATATATACAAATATACAAGACTAATATACTAGTGTTATATTTATATATGTCTAATTGCAATCTATATTAGTATATGCATATATAGTTTACAAAAAAATCCCGTTGATTAAAAAAAAAAATTCGGAACCATTAGGCCCGTTTGGGCCCGCGGGTCCGACCCATTTGGCCCGGGACCGTGTGGGCTTAGGCTAGTAGCGGGCCGGTCCCATAGCCCAGGACCGCCAGGCCCGGACCGCCAGGCCCGGACCGCCAGGCCCGTGCCCGCCAGGCCCAGGCCCGCCGAAGGCCCAGGCCCGCCGTGGGCCACACCCTTAGCCTCAGACTTAGATTTTATCCTTTTCTTTTGCATCGGAGGGATAATAACTCAAGAAACCTTAAGAAAACTAGCTAAAAAGGAAAATACTCAGATACTTACTTACTTGAAAAAAGAATCTCTTGGAAAATATGTAGTTTTTCTTATTTTGTGCCTTCCTTGGAGAATATTCCTCCTGCAAGTAACGGATTTGGCAGTGGCAGGCCTTGTGTCAAGCCATAGCAAACTGACTCACCAAGATGATTCACAACGCTACCCACAGCTTCACCCTTTCCCAAGCCCTCTAGAAGAGATGGCGGTGTATCTACGGTTCTATTTCTTTCCGTAAACGTCTCACATATTTGTATAGGAAGCCTTGCACTAACCATATATCGGACTATTTTGGCAGAGATTTGTATTAGAACTACTACTACCTACTGGCCCGATAAACTTGAACAGCTTTAATGCTCATTAATAAATTAGGCTGTATACGGGTAAAAGCGGGGGTAATGCATATTCTGATTTCCCAGTAAAAAAATGGTAGAAGGATATGGAGGCACGAGATCGAAATCAAGGCTGGAGGCCCTTCGTATCGAGACCCATGGAAAGTGAACGATGTGTTCATCGTCGGATAACACGATACTCCTGGACCCAGAACGAGTTCTAAAACCTCAGGAAACAAGGTAAATGGTTACACACGACGGATAGAGGGCCATGATATTCACACCTAACCGGATATCACGGCGCAGATCTCGCTCGAAGTCGGTTGAGTAATTAAAGAAAAAGGAAGATTTTTACTTTTTTTAGACTTGTACTAGAGATGAAACTCTCCTACTACATAAAGGGAAAGTTTTTCTTTTGTAACACACATGGTAACACGCGAAGCAAGGCAATACAAATTCTTTTCTGCTTTCTAGCTACTGCAAAAGTTCTTATTTAATTATTCCATTCTTCATTCACAATTGGGCTCGAACCAAGGGTCCGATCGAGGGCAAAATTACTGTTCAACCTAGGTTTGGGCTAGACCATACATTACAACTAGTTTGATCGTTTATTTTGTCTTTAACTCGTTTATCTAATATGCTTGATTATTTTTGTTGAATCAATCCACGTACCCTTAAATCGGATAACAGTGTTAATGCACTACCCCGATTTCCCGGTAAAGAAAACGTAAGAAGGGCATGGAGGCATAAGATCGAAATCTAGGCTGGGAGCCCTTCGTATCGAGACCCATGGAAAGTGAACGATGTATTCATCATCAGGCATAATAAAACGACGCTCCCCGGACCCAGAATGAGTTCTAAAATTTCGGGAAATACGGTAAACGGTTATACACGAGGGTAGAGGGTCGTGATATTTGTACCTAACCAGATATCAAGGCGCAAATCTCGTTTGATGTCGGCTACGGATCAGTAATTAATGAAAAAGGAAGATTTTTACCTTTTTAGACTTGTACTAAGGATGAAACTCTCCAATTATATAAAGGAATTTTTTTTTCTTTTGTAACACACATGGTAACACGCGAATCAAGGCAATACAAATTCATTTTCTGCTTTCTAGCTATTGCAAAAGTTCTTATTTAATTATTCCATTCTTCATTCACAATTGGGCTCGAACCAAGGGTCCGATCGAGGGCAAAATTACTGTTCAACCTAGGTTTGGGCTATATGATAACATTACAACTGGTTTGATCGTTTATTTTATATTAACTCGTTTATCTAATATTTCTGATTATTTGTGTTGAATCAATCCACGTATCCTTAAAATCGCATACAGTTTATTTGTTATCCGATTTAAAGGTAAACAGTTTGGTATCTACCGGAGGGCTAAGGATAATAGTGGTGATTTGATACAAATCTCCATAACACACTCTATTTTATGGTTGTTCTTTAAAGCCTTAATTTCAGGTCAGCTTAAACATGTCGAATTCTCATACTGCCTACTTGAACGTTGACGCTGAGTCTGGCCATCATGGCTAAAACAATAATTTGGTGCCTAGCAACGAGGCGCCTCCTGCTGATCTCAACGGTGTCCCAGTTTCCGATCAGGTCAATGCTAACTCACAGATGCCATCAACGTCAATCTGCCAACTGATCCCGAAAACAACATTCACCGGGGAGCCCGACCAACAGCTCGAGAAGCGCCTGAAGGCGAAGGTGATGGGGTAAGCCTGCAGTTAATCTTCAAAATATTGCAGGCTCAACAGGCAGCGATAGCGCAGCTACATAATCAAAGCCACGCCCCCAGCAGGGTTGAGCCCAAACAATCCCGGGAAAACATTCAAAGAAATGAACATATCACCGAGAGACGGGGCGAAGCTAAGCCTGGGTTCAATCCCGAGATAATGAAAATGCTTGAAGCATTAACGAAGCGGGTAGAGTCAGGCGAAAAAAATTTAGGCCAATGACAAGAAGGTAGAAACATACAATTCTAGAGTCGGTCAAATCCCAGGAGCACCATCGATATTGAAAGGGCCGAATTCCAAGAAGTTTATCCAGAAACCTTTTCCTCCGAGCGCGGCACCGAATCCAATCCCAAAGAGGTTTCGTATACCCGATATCCCCAATAATTGAACCACGGATCGGAATGAACATGTGACCTCCTATACATGCGCAATCAAAGGGAACGACTTGGAGGATGACGAAATCGAGTCGGTGTTACTGAAGAAGTTTGGGGAAACTTTGTCCAAATGAGCGATGATATGGTATCACAATTTACTCCCAAATTACATTGACCCGTTTCCTATGCTTGCAGATGCTTTCGTGAAGGCCCATGTCGGGGCCATTAAGGTCGAGACCAGAAAGTCGGACCTTTTCAAGGTTAAATAAAGAGACAACGATATGCTTAGGGAGTTCGTGTCAAGGTTGCAGATGGAATGGAAGGACCTGCCTTCGGTTGCAGATGATTGGGCCGTTCAGGCATTCACTCAAGGGCTTAACCCCCGAAGTTTTTGGCTTCATAACAACTAAAATAAAATTTGGTTTGGACTGACATCCACAACAAGTACCAGTCAAAGATTAGGGTTGAGGACGACCAACTAGGAGCGCCTTCTGGGTTTGCTTATCCCATCAGGGCCGACGACAGGTCTAAGAGAGCCGTTGATCATGAGCCAAGGCCGGTCCAGGATTGGTACCAACCATACAGCATGGATCGAAGGGGAAATGATTCCAAGCATCACCCCACAAGGAACAAAAAAAAGGCGATCGAGGTCCCAGTAGTCGAGGTCTGATGAGCAAAAATGATTTTGACAGGCCACTCGGGAATAGGGAAGTATCGAGATTATCAGAGTATAACTTCAATGTTGATGCTGCCAGCATCGTGTCAGCCATCGGACGCATCAAAAACACCAAGTGGCCCGACCATTACAGTATGACCTTACCCAAAGAGATCCTAACCTAATATATAAGTATTATTGCACTCACGGTCACAGGACCGAGGATTGCCGATAGCTAAGGGAAGAAGTTGCCCGGGTTATTCAACAACGGGCACCTCCGAGAGTTTCTGAGTGATAGGGCCAAAAACAACTTCAGGAACAGGGACGCCAACAAACAGGACCGAACAAGAGGACCTCTATACGCCATCAACATGATCATCGGAGGGGTCGATATCCCCCAAGGACCAGTCATAAAATACACTAAAGTGTCTATCACGAGGGAAAAACGCACCCGAGATTATGTCCCAGAGGGAACCAATCATTCAGCAACGAGGATGCCAAGGGCATCATGCAACCTCACAATGATGCGCTGGTAATATCTGTACTTGTCAATAAATCTCAAGTTAAACATGTGTCAATTGATCCAGGTAGCTTGGCCAACATCATCAAATCAAGGGTCGTAGAGCAATTGGGGTTACAGCACCAAATAGTGCCAGCAGTCAGGGTGTGGAACTAATTTAACATGGCATGTGAAACCACTAAAGGGGAGATAACCCTACCAGTGAACACCACCGGGATGATCCAAGAGACAAAGTTCAATGTGATCGAAGGGGACATGCGGTATAACGCTCTATTTGGAAGGCCGTAGGTTCACAACATGAGGGTGGTGCCCTCGACCTTGCACCAGGTGTTGTAATTCCCTACACCAGGAGGAGTCAAGACGGTCTACGGAGAGCAGTCGACCGCAAAGGAGATGTCTGCAGTCGACGAGGTAATCCCGGTGGCCGTAGTTTCGACATCAAGGAACACGGAGCCGACCAGAAAGGAAGAAATTAAATTGCAATCACCGATGCCGGTCTTGGCTGAACCGTAGGAACAAGGAATAGACAAGGAGGATGGTTACGGAGTCCTGAGATCGTTCATAGCTCCTGATGACACCGACGCCACCAAATCGACAGTCGAAGAGTTGGAGCAAGTCGTATTAATCGAACACCTACCGGATCAAAAGATATACCTGGGGACGGGGTTAACCCCAGAGCTCAAGAAAAAACTCATTAATTTTCTTGGTCCCATCTTGACATGACAGGGATCCACCGGAGGTAATCATTCATAAGCTGAGTTTGGACCCGAAGTTCCATCCGGTTAAGCAGAAGAGGAAGCGTAGTCTGAGATCAATATGAGTTCATCAAGGACGAGGTATCCAAACTCCTTAAAATAGGGTCCATACAAGAAGTTAAATACCAGGGCTGGTTAGCTAATATAGTGGTAGTGCCCAAAAAACGGAATAAGCTAAGAATGTATATAGATTACAAAGAACTAAACAAGCGTGCCCTAAGGATTCTTTCCTTTTGCCTAACATCGATCAGATGATCGACGCGATGGCCGGGCATGAGATACTCAGCTTTCTCGATGCTTATTCAGGGTACAACCAAATTTGAATGCACCCGGACGATCAGGAAAAGACTTCTTGCGTCACTAAATTTCATATCTACTATTATAATGTAATGCCGTTTGGATTAAAGAACGCTGGTGCCACCTATCAATGCCTAGTAAACTGGATGTTCGAAGAACAGATAGGAACATAAATGGAAGTTTATATTGACGATATGTTGGTCAAGTCCCTACGAGCAGAGGACCATTTGAAACATTTGCAGGAGATCTTCGACATACTGAAGAAATATAATATGAAGCTGAACCTGGAGAAATGCGCATTCGGGGTCGGATCAGGAAAATTCCTTGGGTTCATGGTATCCAATCGAGGGATCAAGATCAACCCCGACAAAATCAAGGCCATAGAGGACATCATCGTGGTGGACAACGTCAAGGCCGTCCAAAGACTGACCGAGCGTAAAGCTGCCTTGGGCCAGTTCATCTCGAGGTCCTCGGACAAAAGCCAACGATTCTTCTCATTGTTAAAGAAGAAGAATAAATTTTTCTGGACCCCACAATGCCAACAACCTTTAGAAGAACTAAAAAGGTACCTATCGAGTCCATCCCTATTGCGCACTCCGAAGACAGACAAATAGCCGTACCATTACTTGGCGGTTTTCAAGGTGGCAGTAAGTAGAGTCTTAGTTAGGGAGGAAGAAGGTATGCAATTTCCTATTCAGTATGTCAGTACAACTCTAGGCGAGGCCGAATCAAGGTATCCTCACCTGGAAAACTTGGCGCTCGCTTTGCTAAGCGCCTCTAGGAAGCTAAAGCCATACTGTCAATGCCACCCCATATGTGTCGTGACCTATTACCCTCTAAGGAACATCATGCACAAGCCCGAGCTCTCCGGCCAGTGGGCCAAATGGGACGTGGAAATTAGCAGGTACGATGTCGAGTATCGGCCCCGAACTACCATAAAATGTCAGATTTTGGCAGACTTCGTGGCCGACTTTATGTCGGCCTTATATCTGAAGTCAAAAGGGAATTTTATTGTTGACCTTGGCAACCACTTCAGGAATCTGAACCCTTTTTATGGAAAGTGCCTCAAACGCGAAGGGGTCCGGGCTTGGTATCATATTAACACCGCCTACGGGAAATGTAATTAGGAAATATATTAGAACTGTGAAATTGACTAACAACGAGGCCAGTATGAGGCCATGATTGCAGGTCTAGAATTGGCCAAAAGCCATGGGGCCGAGGCATTCAAAACTAAGTGCGACTCTCTCCTCGTGGATCAAGTTAACGGGGAGTTCGAAGTAAAAGAAGAACGGATGCGAAGATACTTGGACAAATTACAAGTAACCCTACATCAATTTAGGGAATGGACCCTGTAGCATGTACCCCGAGATCAAAACAGTGAGGCTGATGCACTTGCTAACTTGGGGTCGTTGGTCGATTCCGATAAATTCAGTTCGGGAGTAATAGAGCAACTAATGAACTCGGTTATAGAAGAAGGCCACGTCGAAGTAAACTCAACGAGTTTAACTTAGGATTGGAAGAACAAATATATAGACTACTTGAAGACTAGAAAATTGCCTTCGGATCCTAAAGAATCGAGAGCCCTGTGCACTAAGGCTGCCAGATTTAGCTTGGTTAAAGAGGCATTGTTCAGGAGAACCTTTGACAGCCCGCTAGCCAGATGCTTGGGATCGGGTGAGACCGAATACGCCATGAGAGAAGTTCACGAAGGCACTTGCGGAAACCATTCCAGGGCAGAATCATTGATTCAAAAACTAATTAGGGCAGGTAATTACTGGACCAAAATGGAGAAAGATGCAAAGGACTTCGAATGGAAATGCGATGACTGCCAAAGAGACACCCTGATGATCTATCAACCAGGAGAAATGCTCCACTCGGTCTTGTCCCTGTGGCCATTTATGAGGTGGGGAATGGACATCGTAGGTCCCCTACCATGGGCACCGGTAAAGCTCAATTCACACGATTCATGACCGATTATTTTTCCAAATGGGTTCAGGCTCAAGCATTCGAGAAGGTCGGGGAGAAAGAAGACATTGACTTCATCTGGGACCACATAATATGTCGATTTAGGGTACCGGCCGAGATCATTTGCGACAACGAAAAACAATTCGTCGGCAGCAAGGTGAGCAAGTTTTACGAAGATCACAAGATCAAGAAGATACTATCAACGTCTTATCACCCTAGTAGGAACGGGCAGGTAAAATTAACGAACAAGACTATACTTCAAAACCTGAAAAAGAGGTTGGCCGGTGCGAAAGGGAAATGGAAAGAGATCCTGCCCGAAGTCCTGTAGGCATACCGCACGACTTCGAAATCAAACATTGGGGCCACCCCAATTTCCTTAGTCTATGAAGCCGAAGCCTTAATACCACTCGGGTGGGAGAACCGAGCCTCAGGTTCCAGTATGCAATCGAAAAGCCAAACGGTAAGGCCATGATCACGAGCTTGAAACTATTGGATGAAAGGCAGAAGATCGCCCTGGTCCGGTTGACCGCCCAGCAGCAGCGAGTAGAAAGGTATTACAACCAAAGAGCCACCCTCTGACACTTTCAATTCGGGGACTTGGTGTTGATGAAAGTAACACTACACACCAGGAACTCGAACGTAAGGAAACTGGGCTCGAATTGGGAAGGACTGTATCTAGTTGTCGGAATAACCGGCAAAGGTTCATATAAACTATAAGCGGGAAATGGCGTACAGCTATCGAACTACTGGAACATGACACACTTAAAACGATACTCTGCTAGGTACGAACTCAATTACTTTTTAATCATGTTATAAATCGGACTAACGTATACAAGTAATCGGCCAAGGACGGATGTGGCTATTAGGTTTGAAAGCACGTGTTGCACTCTTTTTCCCTTGAACTAGTTTTGTCCCAAAGTGGGTTTTTCGGCAAGGTTTTTAACAAAGAAATAGTAAACGTGCTACTTTATATTTGAAGACCCGTTTCGAGCCGGAATCAATGATGGTTTGCTTCAGGTCAATAGTATCAGAGCCCTCACGAGTTTTCGACCTCAAAATTACCCTCGAATTAAGATCTTTAGCAAGGGAAAGGGAAAACTGTACGTGCTAAAAGCTAAGGCTTGGTGGTTAGGATTCATTTTAAGGTCCAAATGGATTTATGAATCATGCCCGCGTAGTCCACTCTAGCCATGGCACAAGTTTTTACACGTCTTCGATCATGTACCTTGCATACTTAGCAATGAAAGAAATTTCTACTTCCCTTGCACTTGTGTTACTGCGCATTTTGCTTCTTCGGTCATGGATCCTAAAGCCCACAGGCTACCCCTACTCGGCGACTATCAAGCCCACGAGCTATCCCTACTCGGAGACTGTTGCCCAATGATTTCGAATGACCCGGGCTACCGAATTCCAGAGGCACCATGTTACAACCCATATTTGTATACGTTACATTATGCCGTAAGTTAGTCTACATAGGTCCGAGAAGAGATTACCTTTGAGATAAATAAGAATTTAGTCCTATTGGTCTTAAATGATGCAAGGGTGTATAAAGGTGGTTAACAAGTATTAGAAGTTAAACGAATCAAGGATGTTGTAACTCGTATTTTTGGGTAAATCGAGAGGTGATTAATATCACCAAGATGTCATGTTTTAAGGTATTTGAGTCATATAATATCCGTTTCATAAGTCTTGAAGCCAAACGAGTTATGAAATAAAAGTCGACAAAAGTTGTCGCAACTTAGGTTCATAATTTTACTTAAACATTACGTCAAGTGTTTCTAAGCTTTTCTCCTAATTTACAATGAATTACGGGGTGATATACCTACCAAATTAAAGATCTATGAGTCTAGATTCCAACTCATTAAACCATTTATCAATACGATCTCGGAGTATAGAGATAATTATATTTCCGCAGACCTGCGCAGATTGGTAGGTGACAAGTAGGTGCATCACCTACTTGCCAAAATTAGAGGACAAAATTAAAAGTCCCAAAGTCGGCCTAGAGAGTACTTTTAAAGGATTATAAACTCAGTTATTTCACCCTTATTTCAGACCTTCAAAACCAAATTGAACCCCTGCAACCCCTCCCCAAAAATCCCACACAAACCCTAATCGATTTTCCCTCTCTTTCAAGTTCTAATTGGGGGTGAAACCTAGAGTTTGAAGAACCAAGGAAAGGCCTGATTTATCCAACAAGTAAGGTAATTTTACTACTCTCTTTCATACATTTTTTCTCCTATGAATTCATGGTAATTCGTTCTGTACATGTAAGAACTCACGGGACTGTGATCGGAAGCCGTGAGTTCGAGTTATTCACTTGTAGCGGACTGTTTTGTGGACTGTTTTGTGTTGCTGTTGGGTTACGTGTTACTACTGTTTTGTGGATTTTTGGAGGAAGAAGGGTGTGGAGAAACACCATATAGATTTATGGTTGTGGGCTGATAGTTCTTCGTAACATTTCCGGGTCGTTTGACACGACTACGGTGGCCATCGTATGTATGAAGTGATTAGCTTGTGCGTGGACTGTTTTGGGAGTCTCAATATGATTATTATTGATGTTGTTTGGGCTGTTTGCTGATTGTTTTGAATTGTGTGAGGTCATATATATAGGGGAGGTGCTATCCGTTTCATCGTAAAATAGGTTGTGGTCGATACATAATAGTTATGACGCTTAAATGATAACGATAGTATCGTTTCTCTTATTGTAGACTAAGGAGTTGTGACAGTTGCATAGCTTGATATTGGGGCAGTATATACAAGGTATGTGAGGCTATCCCTTTTCTTCTTTTGCACGACTCCGATGGTACATGATGTAATGAACGAGTTTCCAAAGAAACTCTACTCTTAGAAGCTAGCAGTACTTACATTGTTTCCTCTCTTATGGAACGATTGACGTTGATGTTGCTTCTCTTGTTCTTATGTTATCAATGTTGTTGGTACTTCCTGATTCTTATAAGGTTCATGGTGAAGAGTTAGTCCTAATAACGTGTACAGAGGGTTCCTAATAACGTGTACAGAGGGTACCAAGCTTATGTCACTCCAAAAGGCTTAGAACGTATTTTCACGAGGCATCCATTATATATATCTATTTTACTCTACCGAGCTGCGCTATAGTTGGCCGGGTATGGAACCTATTGTGCAACAACTGATCAGTTGGGTTTTACCAAGCTCCACGTGGCCAGGTACGATTCTACCGAGCCTTATGATGGCCGGGTACATTTTTACCGAGCATATTATGGCCGAGTATGATATGATGATGATGATGCCCATAGAGGCGTATGTTTTAAAAGTTTATGTATATATACATATGTATCATGCATTTCATGTCAGTAGCCCTCAGAGGTACCCAGATGTTACAGGTTGTATATTCTCTATCCCTACTTACATTACTGTTCGTACTTATGGTTCCTTGCCTTACATACTCAGTACTTTATTCGTACTAACGTCCTTTTATTTGTGGACACTGCATGTCGTGCTGCAGGTCTTGATAGACAGGCAGGTGCAGCTCCCCCACCATAGTAGGCTGTCCAGTTCAGCGGTGATTGACGAGATCCCTTCTCCAGACTTGTCGTGGTCTGGGTATGCATTTTTGTTATAGACATTATGGGTATGTCGGGACCCTGTTCCGGCTATGTTGCAGTACTTATGTTCCTTTAGAGGCTCATAGGCAGGTGTTGACTCATGTATAGTTTGGTACACCTTGTTGGCTGGTTTTTGTTGTATAGTCTTTTATGGTAACGTGGTAGCTCGTACCTTATATATAGTTTCTTGATTGTCTGGTCATCCCATGTTATGTATGTTCATACCATCATATTTTATTGTTGGTTGTCCATGATCCATGTCTACCATTTATATTAATCTCGTCAGCCCTAAAGGATAATAAAGAAGGTTAGATAAAATGTATGCTGGTACTCGGCAAGTATGGTCGGGTGCTAGTCATGGCCCTCCAGTTTGGGTCGTGGCACACCAAACCCATTAAGTGGTGCCCAAATATAAAAGGCTACGGCCGCCCAAAAAATTGCTCGGAGATGTTCGAAGTCTGTAACTAGAAAGTAAGGCCCTTGAAAAAATTTGAAACGTACTAAAAGGTTGCCCTCGACAAAAAAATCGTCTAAAAACACTTAAGCGTCTTAAAAACCTCCGGTCTCACCGAGGGTTCAAAGCCACAAGAAAACCAAAGTTGCATCGAAGTCGGGCTTTGTTCGAACCTCTGAAAAATGGATGCTCGAGAACTCCATCTGATTCTATGCTAAGGCATCAAAAATAATACGCAAATAGAAATTGCAAGAAGATGCTGTAAAATTAAAGACACAATATTGCAGAAATGGAAAAATTTTATATATTCCAAAATATATTTATAAAGGCCCGATAGACGACCTCAAAATATCAAAAAAATACATAAGGAAAAACTGGAAAAATACTAAGGCATCTAGGCCTAGTCTTCACCGGGGCCCGACTCTTCGCTAGAACCGTCGGAGCCCTTGGAGTCTTTTGATCTTTCGGAACCCTCGAAGCCTTCAAGACCCTCAAGCTCGTATAGCTCCTTTGCCTCGGCTTCGAGCCTCCTAGATTCTTCCATATCAGCCGATAGATCAAAACCTCGGGCATGGATCTCTTCGAGAGCCTCTCTCTGGGATAGCCGCTTTATGTACTCATTCTTCGTCTTCAAGCGGGTCTCGGCTGCCTCCACATCAGCCTTGTACTGGCAACCATTTCCTTGGCATCACTAGAGGTCACATCTAATTTAAACCTCAGTGCAGCATATTCTTGTCCAAGAGCATCCCGTTCCGTGTCGACCGAGCTCAGCTGTCCCGGAGATCATCATTCAACCGAGACCACTTATCGTCTTTGTCCTTCGCCGCTCGGAGTTGGTTCTCGACCGATGTCAGCTCCGCCTTTGATGCTTCCTTCTCCAAAGCCAACAGGTCCATCATGCCCTTCCACACTTCAGTCGTGGCCTTGACCTCGTCCCTCTCAGCCCACAGCTGGTCGATCAGGTCTATCTTTTGTTGAACCTGCAAAGTTGTTTTGTTATTCACCATAACTAGTTGCTCATTTTTAGCCTCAAAGATCTTTACCTTCTCAACCAGGCTAGTGTGTTCCCGTTTCAGGGTCGAGGCCTCCTTCTGAGCTTTTTCTAACTCGGCCTGGAGAATCGGAAGGTCTTTAAGGGCCTCATATTGTGTCTTGCTAAGAGCCTTGTACATGTCCTTATTCTGAACCTGCTATTTGCGCTCGAACTCGAGCTGGCTAATCTCCAAGCGATACCGGAGGAAGCTTTCACGGTGAAGCATTCAAGCCTATAAAACAATGAAATTAATAGAGGACCTCAAAAACCTAAGTGGGATTCACAAAGGGGTACAAAATGGTTGACACCTTACCCGGTTCAGCGCTTGCTGCGCCTCATTGAAGAGGCTCGACGTTCCCACTTCGTTCATCTTTTCCTGGCCCTCCTCAGTCACCAGGCATCAGAGGTAGTTGGCTATGCCCACCGGAGCAGACAGGTCCCGAGCATCCTCTGGGATTGAGAGAACGACCGTTCTCTAGCACTCGGGGTCTGCGCTCGGACCAGGGAACTGCTTCACTAGTTTTGGGCTCGAACTCGGCCCGCCCGCTCCCAAGGGCACATCTTTCTTCGAGACCTCCAGGTGACCAAGCCCGGAAACATCCTCCAGTGCGGCCATATCCATGCCGTCGAAGGATGTGTTGAGGGCATCATCAGGGCCCTCCGCCACCTCACTTGATTTCTCTTTGCCCGCTTGGGCCTCTTCGAGCATGGACTCGGTATAGGAGGGTGTCTCCACGATGTCTATGATACCGGTTTCCTCTTTCGGAACATGAGCGGCTTCCTGGGAGGCCGCAACCTCTATCTTTCTCTCTGGTTCCCGAGTTAGAGGGGGGTCGACCTCATGGTCCACTTTCTCGATCGCCGCCTGTTCCCCCTCATTAAAGGTCGAACCATGAGCGACGAAAAGGTCGTCATCTTCGGGCTTGTCCATGAGCCAGTATAGAGCATCGGGGTCCGGTACCCTAGACTTGGTGCTCTTATTGGGATTTCGGACCCGGATAGTCACCCTCTTATTCTTCTTCGCCTCGGCATCGGGGGACACTAGGATTCTTCTTCTTCTTCTCCTTCACGGCAGTCCTGGGCTGCCCCGAAATGGAGGGCTTGGAAAGAGAAGACAGATCCTCGTCCTCATCCAACGACCTAAGTTCGGTGGTCTTAGGCAAACCTGTAAAAAAAGAGAAAGAGTTAGCACAATGCAAGTTAAGGGCATGGTGATAATTATCCAGGAAAGAACCTCACCATGAGAACGGGCCTCCCATTTTCCCGTCAAAAGCTTGCGTCGTGCACGCTCGAAGTACGACATCTGCTTGCATATCCCCTCAATCCACTCCTTGAATCGGGGAATTGCATCAGTAACTTGGGCAACAGCTGCACAACCATAAACACAGGCAATGAGAGAAAGAACAAAAATAAAGGAATACTCAAGAAAGACAATACTTACGAGATACGTTCCACTCCTCAGGGAACGGTAGAAACTCGGGAGGGATCAGGTCTTCGATTTTCACCCAAATGAACATCCCCTTCCAGCCTCGGTCTCGGTCATCGTCGATGCTCGAGAAATGGGCCTTGCTTGCTCGGCAAAAGAGCTTGATCAGTCCCCCTCGGAAGATTCAGGGTTTGTATAGGCGGAGTAGATGATCGAGTGTGAACTGGGAGGCTTCGGTATTATTCAGTAAATAGCGTAAGAGGATCACGATCCTCCAGAAGGACGGGTGGATTTGCCCAAGGCACACCTCGTATCTTTTGCAGAAAGCAAGGACTGTGGGGTCCACTGGGGCGAGCATGAGAGGGTAAGTGTAAATACTCAAATAACCCTTCATGTGAGTAGTAATATCGTCATTGGGCCTGGGAACGATCACGTCCTTACCCTCCCATTTACTGTCCTCTCGGACAATTGGCAGGGTTTCTTCAATGACGGAGCATATGTATCTCCATGATCCTTCTCCTCGGTCTTGTTGACTAGAGGCCTTCTCGACCATGAAATTATCTCCGATAGGACAGCCCCCGGGTATGAAGCTCATCATGGGGGTTCCTGAGCCGCTTCGGGAATGGCAACCTTGGCATCTGCGACCGGGTGGGAAGATGAAGGAGTAGCTTGCTAAGGCACTGAGTTGAAGTTTTAGCAATTGTAAATCTGGGAAATATGAAGGTCTGAAGAAAAATATGAAGATTTGAAGATGGTATGAAGGTTTGAAGGTCTGGGTTGAAGGTTCAAAGGATGTACGAGAATTGAAGGCAAATATATGGAGGCTCAAAGAATAATGTATGAAGATTTGGAGAAGTTAAAAGCCGTTAGAAAGCTCGAGGGCAAAGTCTAGAATCGGAAAGTGGAAGAAGTGAGAAAGGTTGAAGATTTTATTTGAGAAAAGACAATCAATGCCCGACATTTCGCATTCGAAGGCAGCCAGCCGGTGACTGACACGTGTCCGAAGTCAGGATGACGCGATTAATGGAACATATCGATTTACCCGTCATCTCAGTTGTAACGTACGAAGAAAGGGTCCGGGATTCATCTATCATTTCCCATCGTTTCGGCAAATCTACTCTCCGGAAAACGAGGGGACTCTCTGCATACGGGTAAAAACAGGGGTAATGCATACCCCGATTTCTCGGTAAAGAAAATGAAAGAAGGGCATGGAGGTACGAGATCAAAATCGAGACTGGGAGCCCTTCGTATCGGGACCCATGGAAAGTAAACGATGTATTCATCATCGGGCATAATAAAGCGATGCTCCCCGGACCCAGAACGAGTTCTAAAACCTTGGGAAACACGGTAAATGGTTACACACGACGGATAGAGGTCGTGATATTCGTACCTAACTGGATACACGGAGCAGATCTTGCTCGATGTCGGTTACAGATCAGTAATTAACGAAAAAGAAAGATTTTTACCTTTTTTAGACTTGTACTAGAGATGAAACTCTCCTACTATATAAAGGGGAAGTTTTTCTTTTGTAACACACATGGTAGCACGCGAATCAACAATACAAATTCATTTTCTACTTTCTAGCTACTGCAAAAGTTCTTATTTAACTGTTTCGTTCTTCATTCACAATTGAGCTCGAACCAAGGGTTCGATCAAGAGCAAAATTACTGTTCAACCTAGATTTGGGCTAGACCATAACATTACAACTGGTTTGATCATTTATTTTATCTTTAACTCGTTTATCTAATAATCTTGATTATTTTTGTTAAATCAATCCACGTATTTTTAAAACTGCATACAAATTTAATTATTATCCGATTCAAGGATAAACAAAGGCAAACCAGTGGTATAATCCATACCAATTTGTTTGCCTCTATTTCTTGATCTCTCTGACAAACATTGGTCTTTAGGTATACCATCTTCTACTGCCAATGAAGATCCTATGGTTGTTTACAAAATGAATTAATCTGAAGAAGGGAAGTCATCATATATTGCAAAGACAAACATGCCACCACGAAATATTATTCGATGTTGTTTGAAGTTTTTAATTCAACTTTCTGCCGCAAAATAAAGATGACAATTAGTAAATTAACTTCGAAAAGACGTTGGTTATGAAATCCATAAAGGAAAATTGGTTGGTGATGATAGTCTAGGAACTCATATTTTTAACTATATTTCGCATTCTAATTATTATACATTGATTGTATTTGAACCTAATCGTTAGTACTTTGTACTTATTACGTGTGTTATGCTGTGTAGGATGTGATTTCAAGTTTAAAATCAAGTTTGGAACTAAAATGGATGATTTGGAGCTTTGAAGTCAGAGTAGAAGCCCAAGAAATTAAATCGGGATCACGTTCAGGGGTCGAGGACCAAGAGTGGATATCAAAAAGTGAGAAAAAAATATTACTCTGAGAAAAATGAACTACCGCACCGCGGGGCACAAGGTGCTAGTGCAAAATTCCTGCAGAGTGAAAAAAAACCTGCTCTCTGAACTTTCCCACTGGCACGGCGCATGGGGTGACACAAGGCGCGCCGCGCATGTGTATTTTCCTTTGGTAATTTTTCACTTTGGCTTGGAAAGGATAGTTTCATCTAGGCCCGTTCCTACATGGTATAAACACACCAAAAATACGATTTTGGGAGGATATTTGATCTATGGAAGATTGGAAGAGCGTTGGGGACTCAAAACACAAGGATTCATCATTCTTTCCTCAACTCAATCCCCCAGTTCGGATTGAATTCATGTTTTTTATTATTCAACATTATTTGTGAAGACTTTCTCCATGATTATGAAATAGTTTACCTTAGGGATTGACGGATATGGTGTTTTGATTGATATTTGTTGATTTTAACTCTAGTTCTTTGTATGAATTCATTTATGGAGCTTAGAATGGATTGCAACTCCATTCACCAGTTTATTTAATCGAAAGAGGAAAATTTTGGTGATTATTTTGGTTTAATTCAGCGGTTCTTTTAAGTAATCGAAAGAGCTTGTTGAATTTTTCATTAAATAAAATTAGGAGAATGTTCGAGAAAAGACTAATCCATTAATGCGTTCTTGCATATTTTCACAGTGCTTTATATTAGTTCACCTCGTAAAATTAAAATTTAATCGAGATAGGAGTATTGACTATACATTTGAATTAATCATGGAGTACATTCGTGAGAATCATTAGAACATTAGAGTAAATTGAACTAGAGTTATATCCGAAATAGCCATCCTGCATCTATCCTGTCATGACCCTTATTTCTCCTATTGATTATTTCGGTGTTGCTCAACTCTTGTCTTCCAATGATCAATTGTTAATTGCTTTAGTTTTTATAGTTAATTTTAGTTATTAGTCATCCCAACCAAAGTGCTAATCATCCTAAATATCGTTAAACAAGAAATTACTTGAACATTGTTTAAATTCAATCCTTGTGGAGACAATAATTAAACTATACTATCTTTTGCTAGCGAGCATCAATTTCGTGTTGTGTTTTGTGCTCGTCAAAATTTGGCGTCGTTGCTGGGGATTGGCAATCAATACGGTTCAAAATAGTTTTTTGTGCTAATTCAAGAATCAATTATTTTATTCTTCATGATTTTTCTCTTCCGTGTGCAGGCAACAGGTTAAGTTCATTGGTGTATGACTTGATCTTCTTCAAAAGAAGTGATACCCTACAAATCGGAGTTGGAAAAACACCTACGACAACTGAGAAGAGAGAAAGAACTCACTGGACAATTCTTGGGGCAATCTTCAACTCAAGAGAACATGGCTAAAAATAGTGAGGAGGTAGTTGATTTGGCTGCACGGGAAGTAGCCCAACAGAGAGAACAAGCTGTATGGATAGCAGCTGAAGCAGCCCTTAGAGCTGCTGATGAGACTGTGGAAGAAGACGGGGGTCGAAGATTCAATCTAAATCAACCCCTAGTTGAAGACTAGTTCGAAAATATGGCTCCCAGGTCTGGGAGAGTGTTGGTTGACTATGCCAGACCAGTCCATAACCAAGGACTGTTAAGTGTCAGACCTCCACCTGTAGTAGCAAATAATTTTGAGCTGAAGCAAGGCTTGCTTCAAACCATCCAGAACAACTGTGTCTTTAGAGGGAAGGTGAATGAAGATCCTAACACTCACTTGAGGGACTTTGAAGAAATGATGAACACTTTCCAGTACAAAAAAGTATCAAAAGATACAGTCTACTTAAGGGCATTTCCTTTTTCACTGAAAGATGACACCAAGCACTGTTTTCGAAGCCTACCATCTGGGTCGATCAGGACATGGTAAGATATGACTAAAATGTTCCTTGACAAGTACTTCTTAGTTGCAAAAATAGTGAAATTCAGAAGGGAAATTCACAACTTCTGCCAGAAGGATACTGAAATGGTCTTCGAGGCTTGGGAAAGATTCAAGGAAATAGTGAGAAGGTATCAGCATAATAGAATCAAACTGTGGATGCAACTCGAGGACTTTTGGGATTGACTGACACTCTCCTCACGACAAACTATGAGTACTGCAATAGATGGTCCATTAATGAATAAAACTCTTGAGGAGATTGTTGTGATTCTTGAGACTCTCTGAAGATGCTAACCAATGTCCTGCTTAGAGTAATGATAGAAGGAAATCAGTTGGGGTTCACTAGGTAGAATCTAACACATCAGTGCAATCCCAGCTAGACATTGTGGCTAGAGAGATAAGAAAGTTAACCTTAGCTAAGGTTTAGAGCCGGCCATCATCAGTTTGTGACTTTTGTAGAATGGGTCATCCAACGCATGAGTATCAAGCCACAGACGAAGTGATAAATGTTGTGGGAAGCTTTGACAAAGGCAACTACCAAAGTAATAATAATTTCAATTCCATGGGCTAGAGGCACCCCGAATTTTCGTGGAGTTCACCCGGTGGTAGTGCGAATGCATGGCAATAGAATAACTCCAGACCCTAGGGACAAGGAGCTTCAGGTTTTCTAAATTAGAAGAGGCAGCAGTACTATCCTCAACAGTCCAATTAGTCTAGTATGAAAGATCTAATGAAGGAGATATTGTCCAACAAGCGTAAGGTGGAAGAGACATCGAATGTCAAGCTCACAGAGCATTGTAGTGCCATTCTGCAAAATAAGCTCCCTCAAAAGTGTGGAGATTCAGGGAGTTTTACTATACCTTAGTCTTTAGGAAGTACTAATTTTGAGAAATCTTTGTGTGATTCAGGTGCTTCTATTAACCTTATACCCTTGTCTATTTTTAGGAAATTGGAGAGAGAGATTGGATTAATCAGATCTATACCTGTGTCGTTGCAGCTGGCGGATCAGACCACAATCATACCTGAAGGAATAGTGCAGGAAGTGCTAGTTCGAGTGGACAAATTTGTGTTCCTTGTGGACTTCACTTGGTGAACATGGAAGAGAATAAGGAGGTCCCTCTGATTTTAGGAAGACCTTTCTTGGCTACTGCAGAGCTATTCTGGACATTCAGAAAAGGCAGCTCGTGCTAAGAATGGGGGAAGAAAAAGTGTCGTTCAAATGAAGGTAGAAATGGGCACCTAGAGAAGAGCTGATTGCACACTATAAATTCAAGGCAAGGGCCCTAAAAGAGCGAGCTGGAGAGGGTAAGCATGATAAGTGTGGGGTGTACCCAAAGAAGGTAGAAAATTTTTTCAGCATGGATGTGTGCATTGGGTCGGGCGTGCAAAGTATATCCCGACTTCGGTTCAGACGGAGACTAGATGATTCAGGGGAAGTTCTTTTACCTCTTGCTTTTTATTTGTGTGTCATGGGGACATGCCACAATTTAAAGTGTTGGGTGGGGATGTAAATATGTAGATGAGTATCTGCTTTTCTTTATTTATCTTTATGTGTGTTTTCGTCATTGTTTTGTTTGGAAAAAAATTAAAAATTTTGACTGTTCCCGATGATGGATTTCCTCGATTGTTTTCTTAAGGCATCAAAGTCGAAAAAGAAAAAGAAAAAAAGTTTTATTTTCTTAGGTAGTGTAACAATTTTCCCTTGGTTTTTCTTTATGCCGTAGTTCTTTTTCAAGGGTTTTTCTTGAACCGAGTATAGTTTTTTTTTTTTGGTTAGAAAATTTAAAGTTTTGTGCTATGGTGTTAAATGGAGATTACTTTTCTGACTTTGTTGTGCCTTGAGAGTGGTGAATGCATTAGTTTGTGACGCCTAGGCTCAATTCTTGACTCATGTGTATATGCCTTAAAACGTTTGATTTTGATGTTGCTTAATTGCTTTGACTAGAGAGTCGGGATAGATCCTATCCTAAACGAGTTATGTGTCATGTGTGTGTGAAGTTTTTGTGATATTATGTACATATCGGTTGATGTCTAAAACTTGTCCCATGTGTTTGCAAAGCGAAATAGCAGTCTTGTTCAGTCTAGGAAGTAATATAGGCATTTCTTTGTTGAGCCGGTTATATGCTTGTGACCCGCCTAACTGTTGTGTATCCTAGCTAGCCTCGTTAAGCATATAATCCTATTTTTATGGCAACCACGCTACAAGCCTGACTCCTTTTTGGTTGAATTTATTATCTGTTTGAACCTTTTACCTCTCTTGAGCACTTGAAGTTGTTATGAGCTTGTAAAAGCTAAGCGAAGGTATGGTTGAATTTTTGAGTGGAAATATTGGAAAAGGAGAAACGTGCACTTTTATAAATAATTATGAGCGCCACGCGTAAGGAATTGAAACAAAAAGGTAAATTGTCTTTTAAAAAAAACAGAAAATCAGATTTAGAAATAAGGCGAAAAAAAGTTTGTGCTTGTAGTAAAAAAGAAAAAAATGAGTCCTTGATAGTGGTAGTTCTCATATTGTGTATGCTTAAAGAAAGTGGGAGCTTGGTGCTATTATTGTGTGAAGGTTGCGGAGTGATTCAACCCAAGTGTGGGGTTTTAAAAATGTGAATCTGTATGTATTAAAGTGCTCAGGGAGGTGCAGTCACTACTATCCAAATTATATCATACCCGTCCCGCAGCCTACATTATAACCAAATAAAGTCCTACTTTATCCTTGATTGAATGGGCTCAACTTAGTAGAGTATTATACTACGGGCAAGCATATGGTACGTCTTCGGTGGCACGTGAATTTTATTTCTAAGAGTGAGTTAATTCTTTCTATCTCGAGTTCCTAATTGTTCCTGAACTTTATTGTGTGGGGAACTACTCTCTTTTGTTGGTGTGAGGGCACATGACTTGTGAAGAAAAAGTAATGTCTTTGGCCTCTGTGTTAGAGTAAGTGAGAAGGTTTTTGAAGAAAATGCGTGGTGCTTTTGAGTCAAATCTTGAGGCTAGGATGTTTTGATAGGGTGCTTAGTCTGCTTTAAATATTCTTGGCATGATGAATTAGGGAAGTGTTTGATGAAGAGGTCGTCTCGAGGTGAAGTGTAGTTTGGTTGCTCAAGGACGAGCAATGGTTTAAGTGTGGGGTGTTGATGATAGTTTAGGAACTCATGTTTTTAACTATATTTCGTACTCTAATTACTACACTTTGATTGTATTTGAGCCTAATCGTTAGTACTTTGTACTTATTACGTGTGTTATACTGTGTCGGATGTGATTTCTAGTGAAGAAGCAAATTTGTAGCTAAAATGGATGATTTGGAGTTTTGAAGTCTGAGTAGAAGCCCATGATATTAAGCCAAGATCACGTTTGGGAGTCAAGGACTAAGTCTGGATATCAAAAAGCGAGAAAAAAAGATTACTCTGAGAAAAATACACTATCGCGTCGCGGGGCACAAGGTGCTAGTGCAAAATTCCTGCAAATTGAAAAAAAAACATGATCTCATGAACTTCCCACTGGCACGACACACTGGGCGACGCGAGGCATGTCGCGCTTGTGTACTTTCCTTAGAGTAATTTCGTACTTTGGCTTGAAAAGGGTAGTTTCGTCTAGGCCCATTCCTATATGGTATAAATACACCAAAAGCGCGACTTTCGGATGATTTTTTTACCTATGGAAGATTGGAAGAGCATTGAAGACTCAAAGCACAAGGATTCATCATTCTTTCCTCTACTCAACACCAGAGTTTGGATTGAATTCATATTCTTTATTATTCAACTTTATTTGTAATGACTTTATCCATGATTATGGAATAGTTTACCTTACGATTTGACGGATATGGTATTTTGATTGATATTTGTGAATTTTAACTCTAGTTCTTTGCATGAATTCGTTTATGGAGCTTTGAATTGACTGCAACTTTATTCAATAGTGATATTTTGGTGATTATCTTTGCATTATTTTATTTGATTTAATTCAATGATTCTTTTAAGTAGTTGAAAGAGTTTGTTGAATTGTTAATTAAATCAAGTTAGGAGAATATTCGAGAGACGTTTTCCTAAAGACTAATCCATTAATGGGTTCTTGTATATTTTCATAGTGTTTTATATTAGTTAACCTTATAGAGTTAAGATTTAATCAAGAGAGAAATTTTGGCTACACTTTTGAATTAATCATCGAGTGAAGAATCATTAGAATATTAGAGTGAATTGAACTAGTGTTAGATCCCAAATAGCCATCTTGCACCTATCCTGTCACGATCTTTATTTCTCTTATCGATTATTTTGGTGTTGCTCAACTTTTGTCTTTATGTGATCAATTAACTGTGTATCTTAACGAAAGTTGCTTCAATTCTAATTTCTGATATGAATCAAATATGCATAACTGATCAATTAACTGTGTATTTAACTAAAACATATGAGAGAGTCCTAGGCTTTCCCAGTTTAAACGCCGACATCTTTGTTCAAGATGCTCAAATGCAGAAACCAATCTTTTTCCATCTTCTTGAATCTCAATGGAAGTAGGACCCTTAAACTTCCTTTTAAAAGTATTTATGTTTTAAATTTTTTGAACACAAACTAATGTGTGTCATTATATAAGTTTCTTCTTCTTCTTTTTTTTTTATCGGTACAGAATATGTATAAATCAAAATTTGCTGGTATTTTTTATATTGTCATTGTACTTGCATACTCTCAAATTATAGAAAATTTCTTTTCCAAATAATATCTATTAAGATAATAATTTTGGATTGTCCCAACTTCTTAAAATCAATAGGTTATTGAGAGCATGCGGTTAAGGGTACTCAAAGGTATGAAAAGTATAATAAATTCTCTTTTCTAGACTATTATATGGTGTTATTTACTTATATCGTATTGGTTCTTGATATACACCTTGTGTTTTAGCACAATGTTCCGTTAATTGGTTATATGGATGTCTCTGTTAGTATTTTTACTAATATAAGACATGAATTGGATTCCAACGTGGTTAATTCTCACATCATATCCTTATGAGCTGTTATATATTCTACTTTCTTTTTATTGTTTGCAAATTTTTGCTAATGACTCTCTCTTTGGATAGGAATTTATAGCATTGTCTCGTGAGTATATTTATTGACCTAATTAAATTTTAAGGAGAAGCTTTAAATTATATTTATCACTTATGTATAAGTTTGTTAAATTTTACTTCGTACTTTCTATAATACATCGTGATTTCCAAAACCTTTTGGCTTGCTTGGACCACATGATGATTCTCAAGGTAAGAGCATTCGTGCTCTTATCAACTGTGTATGAAGCTTACTACAACTTAGTAAATGTGTTAGACTATCAAGCTTTCTTTTGTTTGATTTTCCTATTTTACTTTTTTTTATTCTTATCGTTATGGATATTTTCTCGTTTGATATATAAGGTCAAAATTTTTATATTGATTCATAGTTCTTCCTTCTTTTTAAAATTTTGGTAAGTTTAGAATTCTATACATTTAACACGTCTCTTTCCTTACTTTTTATCGCAATCCCTCGAATAGTATATGTTCGCCACTAACATAAGTTATATGAAATTGAACTTTTGGCTCGCTATATATATTAGACATATAAAAGAATAACTTAATAATCAAAAGGGCAAAGTGACACGGCCACCTTTCTAAGATCATTGCTTAATTGGTATATTTTGAGACATGTCATCAAAAGCTTCTATATATTATTTAAAGTTAGATAGTAAGTTGATTTTTAATATAAACTTTGATATTTTTGCTTTTATTCAGAAAGACAAACAAAAATATCATGAAAAAGAAATTTGACATAGAAGAAGACTCGACAAAGAAGAGCAAAATGATGTTGTCTATCTAAAATCATCGCTTGGTTGACAATTACATTGTCTTTCTAAAGTCGTCTTAATTAACACAATTTTGAAACATGACATGAACAATGTATATTATTTAAAGTTAGAGCAAAAGGTTGATCTTTAATATAAAGCTAGAGGAAGAAAATATTTTTACCTTATTTTTTAACAATTAACGAGAGAATATACTTGCAACACACTCGTACATAAAAACTAATATTAAATTATAAATATTAATAATTAAAAAATTATGGGGATTACGTTCAATTCCTCAAGGCTTGCGGCTCGCTTCTTAGCAAGTAGACGCCTCGCTTTGCGCACACATCTTGTAAAATACTTTTATGAATAAATGAAAATACACTACCAAAATTTGATTTAAAATTGAATGTCATATTTTAAGTTTCTCTCTAATGGTGCTTAGTTAGTATTTTCTGCGTTCACTTTTACTTGTCTGCAATAAACTTTGCACCCCCTTAAGAAATTATAAATGAAATATACTTTTTACCATAATAATAATAATAATAATAATATTGTAAATTATATTGAAAAATGGTTTCGGAAATGAATAATTATATAACAAGGTAAAATAAGAAAAAAAAATTATTTTTTTCTTGATTTATTAAAATAAATAAATAAATAAATATTAAAATATATATTTAGTATAATGGAAAAGTAGCCGTGAACGGATGAAGTACTTTCTTTTCACCTATTTTTGAAATGGGCTAAACCAACATTTCATATTTCAAACTATACCGTAATAACAGAGAGAGAGAGAGAGAGAGAGAGGTTATCGAGGAATTGGAGTTATAATCAAAGTCTCAAAATTTCATGAAATTCTCAAGACTATTTTCGTCTACCTCATTCTTGAAGAGCTCAAATTCCATCTCATCCACCAAAGAACTTCACGGTCACCTCATCAGAACTGAAAAACACACCGACCCTTTTGCTATTTCAGACGTTATCAGATTCTACTCCCTCTTCCCAACATCCCTACACAAAGCCCTTCTCTCTTTTAATCAAATTGAACGACCAACATTACCAATTTGGAATTACATGATCCGTGGGTTGTGTAAGAGTGATCAACCCATTGCTGCACTCCGCATGTTTGACAAAATGCGTCAACAAGGATTTCATGGCAATAACCTCACTTTTATTTTCATCTCCAAGGCTTGTGTACAACTTTCGGATATTGTTCTTGGACGGGCAGTTCATGTTATCGTTCTGAAGCTGGGGTACCAGTCTTACTTATATGTGTGTAATACTCTGATTTATCTGTATGGTTATTGTGGTGATTTAGCTGGGGCTAAAATAGTGTTCGATGAAATGTCTGACAGAGACTTAGTATCATGGAACTCATTGATTTGTGGATACAGTCAATGTAATAGGTTTCGTGAAGTATTGAGTCTTTTTGGTTCAATGCAGGCAGAAAATGTAAAGGCAGATGCGGTGACTTTGGTCAAAGTGGTACTAGCTTGTAGCCATATAGGGGATATTGACACTGTGGATTTTGTGGCAAAGTATATTGAGGATAATTGTGTGAGAATTGATGTCTACTTGGGGAATACATTGATTGATATGTATGGTAGACGTGGATTGGTTTTCTTAGCTGAAGAAGTTTTTGCTAAGATGGAGGAGAGAAATGTTGTTTCGTGGAATGCCATGATCATGGCATATGCTAAAGCAGGGGATTTAATGGCTGCAAGGGAGCTTTTTGATAAGATGCACAACAGGGATGTGATTTCTTGGACTTCTATGATCACGGGATATTGTCAAGCTAATCGATTTTCAGAAGGTATTGCACTTTTCCAAGAGATGATGGCAATTAAGGTTAAGCCTGATGAAATTACAGTTGCTAGCGTACTCTCTGCTTGTGCACATTTAGGTACACTTGATGTGGGTAAAGCAGTGCATGATTATGTTCGTCAGCATGGCATTAAAATGGATATTTACGTAGGGAATGCTTTGATGGATATGTACTGCAAATGTGGATCTGTTAACACAGCCCTGGAAGTATTCTTTAGCATGAACAGAAAGGACACTGTTTCTTGGACTTCGATAATCTCGGGCCTTGCTGTGAATGGTTTTCATGACAATGCTCTTCAGCTGTTCTCCCAGATGTTAGAACGTTGTAAGCCAACTCATGGTACTTTTATCGGCGTACTACTTGCTTGTGCTCATGCAGGTTTGGTGGATAAAGGTTTGGAATACTTCGATAGTATGGAAAAACATCATGGATTGGTGCCAGAAATGAAGCATTATGGTTGTGTCGTTGATTTGTTGTGCCGCTCAGGTAATTTAAATAGAGCATTTGAGTTTATAAATCTTATGCCTATGGCTGCAGATGTGGTTTTGTGGAGAATGTTGCTTAGTGCTTGTAAACTTCATGGTAATGTGGTTCTTGCTGAAATTGCTGCCAACAAACTTCTTCAATTAGATCCTGATAATGGTTGTAATTATGTTCTGTCATCGAGCACTTATGCGACTGCAGAGAGGTGGGATGATGCCATGAAATTAAGGCAATTGATGAATGATGGTGCAGTTCAAAGGCCGTTAGGATGGAGTTCAATCGAAGTAAATGCGATCGTCTAGCATTCAATGAACCATGTCTTTGAAATGTAAAGTATCTGAAACAAAGGCTTCCGTCACATAGTACTATTTGTACATATTATCACAAGATTGAGTACACAGGTGCAATAGTTTTTGAATGCACGTGAATTCAAAGTGCACATCATGTGAGAAAGAGTTATTGTTCTCTAGCTTCCTTTTGGATTAAAAAGCTTAATACGTGTTGCCAACTCATGCATGAGTTCGGTTTGCTTTTCTTCAGCACTATAACGATGAAGGTCTCGAAATGGATGGTTGTTGTTTGACACCTAAAAGAGCATATTAAGTTTGATTCCGGAGTAGAGAATTGTATTTATGATCTCTGCTCCCTGGAGGTTATAGATGGTTGTTGTAACTTATACATCGTATATGAGGTGCATATTGCGAGTATGCTACCAGTCTTCTGCTCTTTGCATTTTTAGAAATCAAGTCGCTACTGCCTCTGTGCCACACCTAACACTGTAAAATTTGAGTGATGGTCGGAGCATACTCCTTAGAAGATAGGGCTGTGCATGTAGTTGTAACAGCATAATCGGAAGTTATGTTGCTGCAAAGGTCTTGCCGGTTGATTATTTACTTTTTCAGTCATACTGTATATTTCTAAATCATGTTCATATCTGGTATTTATCCTAGTGATCATGGGTTAACATTAAACCTTGTGTAAAAGTTCTAGATGTTGACAAGCCAAATTTAATGGAAATTTGTGGACGAGTGGATGAATGCTCAGTAGCTCTACATTATTCATGCCCATAATATCCTTCTCTACAAGTTTCAAGTTTTTTCTTTTCTTTTATTCATTCTTCTAGCTGAAAGAGGTAAAATGGATACCAACTTTCAGTTTAGGCTACACTACCAGTAATTTCTATTCCACGCAGCTATAGTTTGAACATGACCTTGATGGCATTTCCACCGCGAGAACTGGTCTCAAAGGCTTCTTCCACCCCCTCTTGAGTAAACCTATACCTGTGGGTGATGAAAGGCTTCACATCTATTTTACCAGTTCTGAGAAGTTCAATGCAGAGTGGCCATGTATTTCTATATCTGAAAATGCCTATGACATCCACCTCCCTATGACACGAGAAAGAAAAATGACTGATTGAAAATTTCCAGAGGTATTTTAGTGAGCATCTAGAAATCATAGAATCACAAATACCTGGCAGCAGCTGAAGTAAGAGGGAGAGTCATCTCGCTTTGGCCTAATCCAATGAGGCAAACCTTACCACCAGCATGGGTGGCTTGCGGAGCCATCGACAAAGTCTTGTTAAAACCAACACAATCAGAGCTCATATACACAGGACCTCCCATTGCATTTCATATTTGTCCCACTTCATCTTCCACATCCTGCACCTCAAACATTGCCTGGAACAGCCATATTTGGCCATTAAGGGAAAGACTACTACAATATATTGGAACAAGAAGATGAGAACCTGTACATTGGAAGAAACTTTAATGATCTCATCAACACCAAGGTCTTTGGCGAAAGATAAACGCTGATCATCTATATCAACAATGACTATCTTCGGTGATCCAAAAGCACGAGCTGCCAGCATATGACAGGGCCGATAGGTCCTGCACCTATAATGATTATTTTGGTTTCTGGACCTACCTTGGCATGACGACAAGCATGAACACCAACACCCAGAGGTTCACACATTGCCCCTTCCTCCAAGCTTACATTATCTGGTAATTTAAAACACAGATCTATGTACCACCTGATGCAGAGACAAGTTCCACACTTCTTATGAAGCCTAGTAAAGGATTTCAAGAAAAGTAAATTCTCTTGAAGTATAGGTCTCAGAACAACTCTCAGACCTCAGCCATCGTAAGAGTATTCTTGAGGATAAAGAGGCTGTTTATCTCTTGTTTATCGATGTAAGTTCGGTAGCTCTGAGAAAGTCTGGAGTGAAGCCCAGCCTCAAGTATCCTTTTATTCTACTTTGGGGAAAAAGATTAAGCAGATACATTACCTGATTGGCTAAAGCACCATTAGTTGGAGGAGAGCCAAAGAATTTCATTTGACGGCAGAGATTGTAGCGACCGTCTTTGCATAAGTGACACTGCCTGCAACTAATACCAGGCTCCAAAGCTACGCGATCACCGATCATCAGGGACTTCACCTGGCTACCAACTTGCTCTACAATTCCAGCACACTCATGCCCAAGTACCATCGGCCTTTTAACCACGAAATTTGCTACTCTCATATTCTGGATCATACAAATCATAGTAATTTAGCTAAGTACCTTATAACAATTGCTCTGTATCACCAGTCTTCTACCTAGCTTGAATCATCAAGCATTAATAATTGAAGTACTCTTTTTCTTTGACAATTAAATAGACTAAACTTACCTTGAAATTATGGATATCACTTCCACATATACCCACAGATTTAATTTGAATCTTGACATCATAAGGACCTAATTCAAATAATTGTTGTGTCAGCAAAACTAATAAATTTCAGTAAGACAGAGATCTAAGAGCAAGAGCAGAAATACCAACCAAGAGGTGGGAGACTATATGGCTGAATTCGAAGTGCTTTGATACCAAGAAGCCAAACTGCCATGTTCTCTTCTTCTGTTATAGTGTTTTCTGCATCATCAGTTGATATATGTTCCTTGATCCCCATTCTTACTCCCTGCCACAACGTTACAAAGGGTGATTTAACTAGTACTGTACTAGTTTCTGTCTCCTTTTATTTGGGGAACGATATATATCTTGCCCTGTTGCATTGGTCGGCCAAGACTTATCATCTTTCGTTATAACAGAAGTTGCGAAATGGACGTCAAAGCAGAAACCGTGAGACTTGAAATCTTCTTTTCTGATGTTGTTGTCCTATTGACAAGACTAGCACTGTGGCCAATTGGATTGATAGTTGTAATTGAATAGATACAGAAATGAGTGACATATTTTCGTAAAAGTCCTCATGAATTCTGCACTCTCAAATTGCCATCTAGGTGGTGTTAATACAAACCCGAAAACCGAAAACCAAACCGACCAAAAAAATCAAACACTTTTTGGTTTGGTTTGGTTTTGGTTTTGAATTTTAAAAATCGATTAAATTTGGTTTGATTTTGGTTTTAATAAAAAAAATAATTAAAAATAACCAAATCACGCGCGCATGCGCGCACACACACATACACACACACACACACACACACACACACACATATATATATATATATATATATATATATATTGTACAGAGTTTCTAATATTTTATGGTAAATGTTAATCGTTTGCACTTTTAGTACAATTTTTTGCCTTTATATTCTAGTTTGATTGGTAGTTTTCTTTTGTTAAGTGTAAGAATCAATTTCATGTTAAAAATAATCTTTTTTTAATTGAGTCCTTAAATTATTCATCACTATTTGATTCAATTATCATCAATATATCTTGGTAAACGATAGATTTCTCAAAGGCAATTGATTTGGTAGTGTTACGTTGAAAATGTAGTCGCCGGAATATGTGTTTGGTAGTGTATGTCTTATATTTAAGAAAAAAATGACAAAATAACCGAAAAACTGACAAAACCCGACATAAAGCGAATCAAGAAAAAACCGACTTAATTGGTTTGGTTTGGTTCTAATATTTGAAAAACCGACTTACTTTATTTGATTTATTTATAGAGAAAAACCGATTCAAACCGAACCATGAAAACCTCAATTGCCATCCATGTAACATTCATATTTGCTAAAGTTAATTTTAACCCATGTTTTTTCAAATGACAAAAGAGTGCTGTAGGCACTATGATCTCCGACAGTTTAATTAGAATATCACTTTGCGTTATACAACTACTTCATTAAACACTTGACACCATATATTATTAAAAGCACACTGTAAAAGATTATGAGGCTTTACTACTATTGGTGGGTTATTTCAACTCTCTCAATTGATACGTGCAGTTCAACTAATGAAGGGGTAATTCATAATCACCACATGATTATGAATATTATCTCCATAAAGGAGAAAAAAAGACTGTTTTTCGAGTATAAATGGCTCCACTTTGTCTTTTAGAAAATAAACTGTTCTCCTCTTTGTTTATAGAGAATAAAATGATTGTAAAAAATCTGGTCTTGCCAAAATAAGAACCGATTTCCTGCCAGAAGGGAAGAGAAAGCCTCTCTTTTTCATTGATACTAGTCAATAGTACGCGTGTTGCGTGTGCATTTAATATTAATGAGTAAGAATATTTAAATAATTAAATAGATATTACTATTAATAATCGTATCTTGAGTTATAAACAAAAGTTAAAGAAAATAGTGTAAATTTCTAAAGTAATAGAATATTGATTCTATTTGGCTAAGTTTATAAGGGAATAAATATTTCTCCATATAAGTCCTTGTAGCCTTATCTCAAATTACTTACTCATTTATAATTATTTGAAGAACATTTTATTTGTTTCAAGAGAATGACTTGGAATTAGAGTTGATAATTTATACCAATTCAATCATTTATTGTACAAGTGGGATTTGTATTAGAAGATTCTATTAGTATCACGTCAAATCCTAAATATTAGACAAAATCTATTAAGTTTTTTAAATCTCAACGGATCTAAGATGATCCAAAAACGATGCGGGAGAAAGTAGGTAAAAAAAGATACTAAAATTCCTAATGTAAATAAAGAGGAAAGTGCCAAATCAAATTGTTTTCAGTTCCAATAAATTTGACATAAATAAAATAGAAGAAAATTCAAGAAAGATCAAACAATTTTCAATTCCAAAATACTGAAATAAAATATTCTTACAATAACAGAGAGTTAAAGTCGATATCGTCAATCACAAAATTAAACTTCATAATCCTTGTTTGAGTATCTCAAAAATATTACAAACATGTTGAAAGAACACATAACGTACTTTATAAAAAGAAAATTATTTTATATATTTGATTGAAGTTCTGAATATGTATATTACAAATGAGTATCACATACATAATTCATCAATAGTTGTGGTAGGATTAATAAGATTCATCCACCCTAAACAGAGGTAAGGAGTGTTTTCCTGGGCTTTATGATGTTGGGCATATTTCTATATGATTTAATGTTACTTTACTCATGTTTTAACCGCTTTTTGGTGCTATTTGATCTTTAAAATGCCCAACATGTGTTAATTATTGATTTTCTGACTAAGTGAGTTATGTGTGATGATTTAGGATGTTTGAGTGCAAATATATGAAGAAAAGGTGATCCAGCTATAGGAGAAGAGGGTAGATGCATCGCACCCAACCTAGGAAAAAAGAGTATTTGGTTCATCCTTGGCATTGAAGTCGGGAGAGGGCATCCACCTTAGCATCCGCACCTGGGCACAACAAGGATGAGGGAACAGAGGGTGGACGCGAAGCATCCACCCCAGCATCGATGCTGAGAAGTCCAAGCTGAGGCGGACCCGAAGCATCCACACCAGCATCAATCCATGAAGCTGAGCCGGAATAGGAAAATGAAAACTTTGGCCCACGAGTTTTGTACGCAATATATAAGCCAAAAACGCCTCTTTTAGGTCATCTAACACACGGGGAAGTGTAGAAAAGCCATCAAAGAGTTTGGAAATCACGGAATTCGTCTTGAGTTCTTACTTTTTCCTTCTTTTATTAATTTTTATGTATTCTTGGGAATTACTTGAGATTGCTACCATGAGCATGCTTGGCTAAACTCGTTAGTTCTGGGGTCATTGGTGCTACAAGAATGTTGACGTTTGAAGTTTAAATTTACGAGTTCGATTTTGTCATATTGGGTTGCTTATTTAATTCGGGTTTTAATTATTTTGCAACGTAGCTAACAGCGAAATACTATCTACGAATCTAGAGTTGAACTCGAAAGTGAGAATTCTAGATTGCATATAGAATTAAATAGAGCAAATTCTTGAACCCGTACATCGGAAAACAGATTCGCAATTAGGATAAAAATATACCTAAGTGTCTTGCTTGGTTGAAACATAGGAAGTGTAAATACATTCTTGTTAGTATTAATTCCATAGACATATAGGCATTAAGTTAACTTGAATAGGCGAGTAAGAACTCGACAGATTCTTACGAGTAACATTAACCCTGTCAACCAATACCAGATAAATCAATTTGTTAGTTTAAGCCGAGAACGCAACAAGATTGTTAGCTAGCCTATGACCCTGGAATATCCTCTCCTATTGATTGTTATCCGAAATTGCCTACGTGTTTTAATCGATCTCTAGTTTAATTAATTGTGTGATATTTTCTTTGGTTATTAATTAATCACCTACACATTTTGAGAAAAATCTCTTGAATAGATAATTTGTTTGAGTTTGAATCAGTCGAAAGTTAATCATAAGTCTCCGTGGAAACGATACTCTACTCACTAGTTTATTACTTGATGACCGTGTATACTTGCGTGTGTGTTTGGTCGATAAAAGTTTTTGGCGCTGTTGCCGGGGATTTAGAAATTAGCTACTTTTCTGAGTTAAGCTTTTATTAGTTATTTGTTCAAGTTTTAATTTTCAGTTTGCCTTTTTTGTGTTAACGCAGGCTCTTCTCTTGAATGCGGAGGAGTAGATGCGCGAACAACCTCCTTCCTCTTGATCCTGAAATAGAACGAACACTTCACAGAGTAAGGAGGGAAGTCGAAGCTAGAACTAGAATAGAAAGAGAGTTGGACATTGTAGTTCAACCACAACCAATACCGATGGCAGGTAATGAAGAGCGACCGGTGATAGAAGCCGCGAGGCCCAATCTTGCTAATATGAATCAGGCTATTATGAAGCCTGATATCACGCGTCATTTTGAACTCAAATAGTCATGGTTCAGCATATTCAGTCCACAGGGTAGTATGTGGGTCTAGCTCATGAAGATCTGCATCGGCATATTCAGAACTTCCTGGAAATTACAAATACTTACAATTATCCGAATGTTTCCAAGGATTACGTCAGACTGACATTGTTCCCTTTTTCACTGTAGGGTGAAGCCAAAGAATGGTTGCAAAAGGAGCCAGCGAACTCGATCCACACTTGGGATGATCTAGCACGAAAATTCTTAATCAAGTTTTTTCTCACTAAAAAAGACAAAGTCGCTGAGGAGCCAGATTCTTGGGTTCTAACAACGAAATGGCGAGACTCTTCGTCAAGCTTGGGAAAGATACAAAAAACTACTCAGATACTGTACACATCATTTTCAGACTGATGAGGTGTTGGGTCACACTTTTGTTGATGGGTTAGACGAGACATCAAAGATGAATCTTGACTCACCTTGTGGGGGTAGTTGCATGGCAAGGCCGTATAGTGAAATCCAGCTCTTGCAAAAACATTTCACTACTAATGATAATAATTGGCAATGAGACGGGGAATCACGAAGAGAACTCAAACAAAAGGTAGCAGGTGTAATTAAGCTTGATGATTTCTCAGCCACGAGAGTAGATAGCGAAATTAGCAAATCAGATGAATAGAATGACAATGCACCAAACACAACAGATGCAACATGTGCAACATATATCGACTTGCTGCGAGTTATGTGGTGAAGGTCACACGAGTGACATATGTCCTACGAATCCTGAATCCATCTATTATGTGGGCCAACAGCGCAGAGGTCTGATGAATCAGCATGCACAATATGGGAACACTTACAACCCAAATTGGAAGAATCATCCTAGCTTCTCCTTGGGTGGAAATCAGGCGACTCAGAATCAGTATAGGCCCCAAGGAAATTACAGTCAACCTCAGAAGCCACCCCAGCAAGTAGAGGAGAGTACGAATGACCTGTTGAAGAAGTTGTTGCTTGATAATCAATAACTCAGGACCGATTTTAGAAATATTGGGAGACAAGTTGGGCAGTTAACGTCAAATCAAAATACTAGGCCTGCAGATGCTCTTCCTAATGATATAGAGAAGAACCCTTAAGTTACACAGCCACACTCAAAAATGGGAGGGAATTAGAAGAAGCGCCAAAGAAGAGAAGAGATAAGCCTATACCTGAGGGGAGTTGATTTCTAAGGCAACACACGAGTCAAAGAAAGATGATGCAAGTTCAGAGCTAGTGAGTGCTGCAAGGCCACCACCACCTTTACTCCAAAGGTTACAGAAGAAGAATGACGATCGCATGTTCAACAAATTTCTCTCTATGTTGAGCCAGGGTCAATTAAATATTTCATTGGTGGATGTACTTCGTGAAATTCCAAAATATGCTAAGTACATCAAAGATATTGTGGCTCACAAGAGGAGATTGACTGAATTCGAGACAGTCGCACTAACTGAGGAGTGCACTTCGAGGGTCCAAAATAAGCTTCCTCAAAAGCATAAGGACCCTGGCAGCTTCACCATCCCTGTGCGGATTGGTAATATTGATGTGGGTCGTGCTCTTTGTGATTTATGGGCGAGCATAAATCTGACGCCCTTGTCCTTGTTCAAGCAATTGGGACTGGGAGCTCCAAGACCAACCACTGTGATGTTGTAACAAGCTGATAGATCCATAGCTTACCTGAAGGAGTGATTGAAGATGTGTTTCTGCAAATTGGAAATTCATCTTCCCAGCGGACTTCATTATCCTAGATTATGAGGCTGATGAACAAGTTCCAATCATATTGGGATGACCTCTCTTGGCTACATGTGACGCAATTATTAAAGTGAGAGAGGGAAAAATGATTATGAGGGTGGAAAATGAGGAAGCAGTTTTCAATATCTACAAGGAAATTTAACTTCCCCGCCATTATGAGGAGCTCTCTATAATATTTGTTGTGGAGATGGATGAGAAATTGATAGATCAGAGTGTATATCTAGACGATTCTCTAGAGAAAGCACTAATGTTGTTCGATAACTTGGAGATTGATGATGAGGTTGAGGAGATGATGCATATACTAGATGCATCCTATGTGTACATCAAGGGATTAAACCCCTTTGAGCCCCTAAATATGCCGAGTGGGCCTCCACCAAAGTCGTCGATTGAAGAAGCTCCAAAATTGGAACGTAAACCTTGCCCCTTTACCTTCAATATGCTTATTTGGGTGGTTCTGACACTCTATCTATTATTGTTTCCTCTAACTTGTCTAAATTGCTGGAAGAAAAGCTGTTAAGAGTGTTGCATGAGCACAAGCGAGCAATTGGGTAGACGATGTCTGACATTAAAGGCATTAGTCCGGCCTTCTGCATGTATAAAATCCACATGGAGGAAGGACACAAGCCAATTGTAGAGCATCAACGCCGACTAAATCCAATCATGAAAGAGGCGGTAAGAAAAGAAGTGATTAAGTGCTTGATGCGAGTATTGTATTTCCAATCTCTGATAGCAAATGGGAAGCCCCTGTCCAATGTGTGCTTAAGAAGGGGGAGATGACTGTAGTGGTTAATCAAAATAATGACTTGATTCGCATAAGAACTGTGACTGGGTGGAGAATTTGCTTAGATTATAGAAAATTAAACAATGTTACCTGCAAGGACCACTTCCCCCTTCCCTTTAATGACCAAATGCTTGATAGACTAGCTGGACAGGAATACTATTATTTCCTAGATGGCTATTCAGGGTATAATCAGATTGCTATAGCCCTACAGGACCAAGAGAAGACCACATTACGTGTCCCTATGGCACGTATGTGTTAAGAGAATCCCCTTTAATATTGCAATGCACCTGTGACTTTTCAAAGGTGTATGATGGCTATTTTTACTGACATGGTTGAAGATTTGTAGAAGCGTTCATGGATGATTTTTCTGTGTTTGGGTGTTCTTTTGATAACTGTTTAGTGAACCTTGATAAAGTGCTTGCTAGGTGTGAAGAGACAAACTTGATACTAAACTGGGAGAAGTGCCATTTTACAGTACGACAAGGTATAGTCTTGGGGCACAAGGTGTCCAAAAATGGTCTGCATGTGGACAAGGCAAAGGTGGAGGCGATTGAAAATTTTCCACCCACCAACATCCGTTAAGGGCATTCGTAATTTCTTGGGCCATGCAGGTTTTTATCGTCGTTTCTTTAAAGATTTTTCAAAAATTTCTTCCCCTCTATGTAGGCTTAGTGAGAAAGATATCCCCTTCAAATTTGATGATGCTTGTCTGAAAGCATTTGAGGAGTTGAAGAAAAGATTGGTGACTGCACCAATTATCATTGCCCCGGACTGGGTGCAGCCATTTGAGTTGATGTGCGATGCGAGTGACGTCGCAATAGGAGCTATTTTGGGGCAAATGAGGGATAAAATTTTTCACTCTATTTACTACGCGAGCAAAACTCTAAATCCAGCCCAGATGAACTACACTGTTACTGAAAAAGAGTTGCTTGTAGTGGTGTGGGCATTTGACAAGTTCAGATCTTATCTAGTGGGAACCAAAGTCATTATCTACACAGATCATTCCGCTATAAGGTATCTGTTTGAAAAGAGAGATGCCAAGCTGAGGTTGATTCGCTCCTTTTGCAAGAATTTGACTTGGAGATTCGAGATCGAAAAGGAACAGAGAATCAAGTGGCTGATCACTTGTCCAGATTAGAAAATGGGAACCATGTGGCTGAGGGAGGTTCGATTAAGAAAACATTTCTGGATGTGTAGTTATTGGCAATTACCTCGAGTAAAGTCCCGTGATATGCAGACTACGTGAATTTTATTGCAACTGGGGTGATGCCACCAGAATTAACACTTGATAATAGAAGAAGATTTCTACATGATGTGAGGCTCTACATATGAGATGAGCCATTCCTGTATAAGCAGTGCGCAGATCAGTTAGTATGAAAGTGTATTCCTGAGGAGGAGATGAATGCAATCTTGCATGACTGTCATGCTTCTCCATATGAAGGTCATCATGGTGGGGATAGAACCGCCCAAAAAGTGCTTCAATCGGGTTTCTATTGGCAAAAATTGTTTAAAGATACACACGCCTTTGTTAAACAGTATGACAGGTGCCAAAGAACCGGAACAACCACGAAGAAGCACGAAATGCCTTTACAAAATATTCTGGCAGTAGAGATCTTTGATGTTTGGGGGATTGACTTCATGGGATCGTTCCCAAATGGTCACAGATATATCTTGTTGGCGGTCAACTATGTAGCTAAGTTGGTGGAGGCTATTGCTTTTCCTACTAATGACGCAAAGGTAGTGGTAAACTTTGTAAAATAGCATATCTTTACATGCTTTGGGACTCCAAGGGTTCTAATAAGTGATGGAGGGAATTACTTCTGTAAGAAGTTGTTAAACAACGTTCTAGAAAAGTGTGGAGTTAAGCACAAGGTTGCCACCACCTATCATCCCCAAACTAGTGGTCAAGTGAAAGTGTCAAACAGAGAGGTGAAGCAAATTCTGGAGAAAACGGTAAGTGAAAATAGGAAGGATTGGGCCGTAAAGCTTGATGACGCATTATGGGCATATCGAACTGCATACAAGACCCCCATTGGAACATCCCCGTATAAGTTGGTCTATGGGAAGGCGTGCCACTTGCCCGTCGAGCTTGAACACATAGCCTATTAGGCGATTAAAAAGTTGAATATGGACATGGACTTAGCCGGCGAGAAGAGGTTGTTACAGCTCAATGAGCTTGATGAGTTTCGATTGCACGCGTACGAAAATGCCAAATTGTATATAGAAAAGACCAAGAGGTGGCATGATAAGCACATCCAAAATCGCGAGTTTGAGCCAGGTCAAGAAGTTCTCTTGTTTAATTCGAGGTTGAAGCTTTTCCCCGGAAAGCTTATGTCTCGATGAGCGGGTCCTTTTGAAGTGGTTAGTGTGAAGCCTCATGGAGCGGTGGAATTGCATGATACGAGTTCAAGTGGTACATTCTTGGTAAATGGGCAGAGAGTAAAACACTATTGGGGTGGTGACATTGCACGTCACAAGACCTTGATGGACTGGCCGATGCGTGAATAACGTGTTACGTAGTGCCGCGCCATTAAATCAGGCGCTTCTTAGGAGGCAACCCAAGCATCTTCTTTGTTTTCGTAGTTTACTAACTTTTCCCGTTCGTCTTGTATTTTTGATTTTTTTTGTTTTGTAGGAGTTAATTCTTGTATGTAATTTATTTTATCAAACAAAACAAACAAAAAAAAGTTCCAGGTGTTGGAAAAAAAGGGTGGATGCGTTGCATTCCCCTCAGCACAAAAAATATTAGAGACCAACTGCACAAAGCAGTGAAGTCTGTCCATCACAACCAAGGTCGCCTCCGATCACATTTTTGGGAGATAAGGCAGACACGTCGTGTCCCCTCTGCGCGCCTAGGTAAGTGTTACTTAAAACACTTTAAACACCTCAAATCCCTCCCCCACTCTTTTCCTCTCAGCCCGACGCACCTCCATCCCCTAGAACCGCCACTACCTCCAACCTCAACACTCCTAGGTATATGCTTCTCCCTCCTCTTCTCTCTTTCAATTCTCAGCTCTTCTTTTCTCTCTAAGTAGCAGCAGAATCCCAACCCCCAATTCCCCTATGTTAAGTTTAATCCGATTGCTTTTTCCACATGAAACTAAGAGGGGAACTGAAATTTTTTAGAGGTTTTGCTACTTCCTCTGATTGGTTGTTGATGTTTGAGAGATGATAAACTAAAAATACCTTCATCTCGTTAATTTTATGAGGTATTTGAATTTCCCAACTGTTAGAAAAAACTAGGCAAAACTGTTGCACTCCACATGTTCGGCTAAATGCTTGAGAGGTAAATTTAAGTGCCAGCGAAGTTTGTGTAACTGAGCGACACTAGTACATGCTAGTGAATAAGTGTGGGGTCGTTTGATTGATTGTGTACAGCCGTGTTAGAGTGTAGGAGCTATGGGTTTTCTCCGCTCTTTCACCTTTCATTTTTAGGCATCTAATGGTCGTTAGACTTCCGTGCGACCAAGTTCAGGGCTGAATTAAATACAATTAAAGTGCACAACTGCTTGTATTGTGATGTACATTTTTTCTGCAATGCATTATATGTGCTCTATGCATATCGGTATACCTTGACAATAAGTGTGGGGTTGCAAGTGATAGAGTGGTGTTGAAATTAAGTCTTTCGTGGTGCATAATGATGGCTATACATGTAGTGCTCACTCGTATACTACTAGATAATTGTTTCATGCTAAACGCCATGGGCTATGTTTGAATGAAGTATTGAATGGCATAAGTGTGCGGAAGATTGGAAGTGCACACTTCTGCACAGCTGCTTCACATCTAAAACTTCAATGTTCTGCCAACTAATTGTTGAATTCTTTATTTTGCAAGTACATAGGTTCATAATGGCGACACCGAGCAAAACGTCCAAGCAACAAGAAAGAAATCACAAGCAACCGCCGAAAAAGCATACCGAAAAGGAAACAGGTGCTCCAAATCCACAGAACAAAAGAAGGCGGACTGAGAAAGCAAAGGCACAGCAGACTAGGCAATTAATTAATGAGTCGGAGAAAGAAGAAGAGGAACCTTTAGTGAGGAGGAATGTGAAAAAGAGTACCACAAAAACATCAGTAAGACCGCCGAGTAAGGGGATAGAGTTCAGAGAACCTGTGCCGCACCAGACCAAATCAACAAAGCAGGTTGATCCAAAAGATAAAGGGAAACAGAAGGCTACTTCAGAATCTGAATCCGAGTCTGATTTGGACTATGAGCTCACAAATGTCAACATGAGCGATGAAGATGAGGTGAACCAGTTGACCGAGCTTCTTGGGAGAAGAATTTTGTTAGTGAAAAAGCATTCCGGGCTTATGAAAAATCCTAGATTCAAAGAAATATATTCTAGAAAAGCCAATCAACATTGGAGCACTGAAGAAAAATTACCCAGATCTTCTGAAATCAATCCGGGAGGTGAAACAATGGGGACGTATCTTGAAGGGCCACGGCAAGGCCTACCTTACTATTGTCAGAGAGCTCAATGCCAATTAGCGTCATTCGTGGGGCAGTATTGATTACGAGTACAAGGGATGGATATCAATGTCTCATTTGAGGCTCTTAACGGGGTCTTAGGGGTGCCACACACGCCAACGGACATGTATGACTCTATATGTAAAGAGACTGATTACTCACATGTTCAGTCCGTCCTATACCCTACCAGGAAAGATGCAAATTAGAAGCATGGGAGTGTAGAGTATCATTCTCTAGCCAAAGAGTTCATGAGCGCATTAGCATGTGTAGTGTTGAATTTCATATGCAATCGCTTGATGCCGTGCCAACACAAAACTCATTCCCTCGATACCGAGCACTAGTGTTGTATGCTTTATTGGAGAGGATCCCGCTCAACTTAGGAGCCATCATGCACGACCAAATGCAGTGCACCAGGATGAACTACAAGTGGAGGTTGTTCTATGAAAATACCTTATCGGCTTACTTAACAGAGATGGGAGTGCTATGGGACACGGAGAATGATGACATTGAGGCTAAAGCTCCAAGACCATATGATGTCACTGTTGTACTGGAGCCAAACAAGGGGAGGGATTCTAAGTTCACTATTCAACAGTTGCTTGAGCAGATGAGAGCTGATATGCAAGAGAACAGGGCTGAGTTAATCACGACTCGTGCAGAGTTGAGTGCCACTAGAGTTGAGTTGATTCAGACTCGTGCAGATCTAAGCCAAGTCCAGGCTGAGCAGACTATGATGATAAGGGAGGTATCACTACTCCTCCGTGCTTTGGTCCAACGTACAGATATAGATATTTCACAGTTGCTTGCACCATCCGTTACTGGACCATCCACTTCTACTCCTCTTATAGTCCCGGGGTCTCCATCCACCATGCCCACTAGGACTGTTGTGCCGCATGCTACAAACTCAGCTCCACCTGGTGATGATAGGACCGTGACCAAGCCTTCGTGAGGATGCTATTGCTATGCCAGAGGGGAACATGATAGATGTCGTGGAGGCTTCGAGTACTCACTCGGTTGTCCCGGCTTTCCAGACCACTGCTTCTGATGCTCCTCCATAGATCAAGGAGGAGTCCTCCACATCAACTTGAGGGAGTTTCTTCTCACCCTGCTCTACTTTATTTGTGTGCATTGGAGACAACACACGGTTCTAAGTGTGGGGTTGGAGTTTTTTTTTTTTTTTTTTTGTGGATGAATGTACTTAACTATTACAATTTTTGTTGCTTTTTATACCTTTGGGGCTATAATATTCACTGAATTAATGGCCTGTAATAGTTAGTAAATTCGTCTATAAGTAGCAACTCTCAGTCTCTTGTTTTTTCTATTTGTCGTAAGTAGCCTTATAATAGTTAGTAGATACATCTATAAAAAAAAATTAGAAAATAGAGGACTTTTCCTGACGACGGACTATTTGGACAGTTCTCTCGATGGATTAAGTTCCTTGGAAAATACAAAAAGATTTTCATTTGATTCTAGGAATTAGTGTTAGTATTAGGAAATTGACAGAAAAATAAAGAAAAGCACAAAAATATTTTATTTGCTTTGAGTAGTTAGTTTAGGTTTAATCTATTAGGCAATAACCCCCCTTGGTTTTTCTTTGGCCATCGGTTCCTTTCCAAAGGATGAATTTTTGAACCGGGTATTATTTTTTATTTTTAAAGTAGTGTAGGATATAATGACTCAGACTGAATTCAACATATCTAGTGACTTGTTTGATACCAACAGAGTTAGACCTAGGCATGTGGATTATAACTTTCTCCATGAGCTTTTGAGAACTATATGTGCCTTGAAGAGTAGAATAGTTTTTTTATGATGCTTAGGCTCATTTCTTGACTCCTATGCTAATTCTTGTGCCTTGTGCATTAAAATTGTGACTTATCTCTGCACTTTCTTTGATTGAGAGTTAGTTAGAATGTAGTCATTCTAATTGAATCATGTTCTATAGTGTTGTGAGATTTTCTGTGTAGTTCTATGTAGTACGTTTGTGTCTAGAACTTGCCCTGCATGTGAGTTGAAGCGAAATCCTAGGTTCTGCTCGGTTTGAAATATGATTTTAGGCCTTCTTGATCCTTTTTGAATTATAATGCTACCACAAATAAAATCATCCCTAGTTAACCCTTTTGAGCCGGTAGACCTTTTATTTGGCACCCACAATACGAGCCTATACTCTTTGGTTTTTAATTGAAATTTTTTATCATTTTACCTCTTAAAGCACTTTAATTATGAAATAAGCGCTAAGAGAAGTAAGGAGGAAATTTGGGTGGCTTTCGAGTGGAAACAATGAAGGGAAGAAAGGTGCACTTACTTTGTAAAATAATACACCACTAGCGAAAATTGAAATAGAAAAAAAAAATAGTTGAAAAGAAAAAAAAAGGAAAAATCTGGAAAAATAAAAGAAGAAAAAAAATACATGGATGAATAAATTGTTTTCTTGTTCTTGGTAGTGAAATGTAAATTAAGGTAGTGCTTAAAGAAAGAGGGAATAATTTTGAGGTGATATTGTTGTGAAATTGATGTTGGGTTGAAGAAAGTTGCGCTTGAAGTGATTGCTTGACGTGTTAAAGCGCTTAGGAGGGTTAACCACTATTTCTTATATATAACCTACCCGTTCCTTAGCCTACGCTACAACCACGGTAAAGTCCTAATTGATTTTAGACTGCAGGCCTACATTAGTAGAGATGTACATAACGGGCAAGCCTATGGTACCTTTTGTGCGCGTGTGAACTTCTTTGAGAGAGTGAGTGATTTCTTCTATCGTTTGAAGTCATTAAATTACATTAGAATTTTATTTGAGTGTGTGGACTATCTTTCTTTGTTTTATAGTGAGGGCACATGTTTCATGATGGATAGGTGATTTTATTAGGCTCTTCAATCAGAGTAAGTTGGTCTGAAAGTAGTTATGCTAGGGAGTCAGTTTGTGAGGTTGAGATGTCCCGAATTTGCTATTTGATTGGTTTTAACTATTCAATAGCGTGCTAGGCATGGTTTTAACATGGGGAAGAAAGTCCAAGAATGCATATGCAAAAAGCTAATTGTTGGTATCGACCAAAGTCATGGGCGCTTGAGCTTAATTGAATTTGTGGCTTGATAGCAATAAGCTTAAATTTTTTCGATCTATTGTAGGTTGATTATACTTTACTCGAGGACGAACAAAGGTATAAGTGTGGGGTGGTGATGTTGGGCATATTTCTATACGTTTTAATGTTACTTTACTCATGTTTTTAACCGCTATTTTGTACTATTTGATCTTTAAAATGCGTAGCATGTGTTAATTATTGGTTTTATGACTAAGTTGAGTTGTGTGTGATGATTTAGGATGTTTGGAGTGCAAAAATATGAAGAAAAGGTGATCCAGCTATAGGAAAAGAGGGTGGATGCGTCGCACCCAATCTAGGAAAAAAGAGTATTTAGTTCATCCTTGGCAGTGAAGCGGGGAGAAGGCATCCGCCTTAGCATCCGCACCTGGGCACATCAAGGATGAGGGAACAGAGGGTGGACGCGAAGCATCCACCTCAGCATCCGATGCTGAGAAGTTCAAGTGAGACGGACGCAAAGCATCCACCCCAGCATCAATCCCTGAAGCTGAGTCGGAATAGGAAAAGGAAAACTTTGGCCAACGACTTTTGTACGCAATATATAAGCCAAAAACACCTCTTTTAGGTCATCTAACACACGGGGAAGCGGAGAAAAGCCATCACTGAATTTGGAAACCACGGAATTCGTCTTGAATTCTTACTTTTTCCTTCTTCTATTAATTTTTATGTATTCTTGGGAATTACTTGAGATTGCTACCATGACCATGCGTGGCTAAACTCGTTAGTTCTAGGGTCATGGGTGCTACAAGAATGTTGACGTTTGAAGTTTGAATTGATGAGTTTGATTTTATCATATTGGATTGTTTATTTAATTCGAATTTTTATTATTTTGCAACGTAGCTAACAACGAAATACTATCTACGAATCTAGAGTTGAACTCGAAAGTGAAAATTCTAGATTGCATATAGAATTAAATAGAGCAAGTTCTTGAACCCGGGCATCGGGAAACTGATTCGCAATTAGGATAAAAATATACCTAATTGTCTTGCTTGGTTGAAATACAGGAAGTGTAAATACGTTCTTGTTAGTCTTAATTCCATAGACATATAGGCATTAAGTTAATTTGAATAGGCAACTAAGAACTCGACAGATTCTTAGAGTAACATTAACCCTGTCAATCAAGAAACCAGATAAATCAATTTGTCAGTTTAAGTCGAAAACGCAACAATATTGTTAGCTGGCCTATGACCCTGAAATATCCTCTCCTTTTGACTGTTATCCGAAATTGCCTACATGTTTTAGTCGATCTCTAGTTTAATTAACTGCTTGATATTTTTTTTGGTTATTAATTAATCACCTACACATTTTGAGAAAAATCTCTTGACTAGATAGTTTGTTTGAGTTTGAATCAGTCGAAAGTTAATCATAAGTCTCCGTGGGAATGATACTCTACTCACTACTTTATTACTTGACGACCGCGTATACTTGTGTGTGTGTCTGGTCGCAAGATCTCACGTGGTGCAAATCCGAATTAGTCGGATCCCAAAATGACACCAGACACCGAATAAAAAAAATCAAAAAGAGTCACATAAAAATTCTTAATATTAGTGAAATAACTATTAACATTGAAGTATGAACTCATCAAATCAAACAGTTCGCAAATATAATTTGGTTGGGATTAAAAATTTACTTAGTTCTGGGAAAGTTACCATATACATTATGCATAATGATTTATACGCATATAAGGAGCAATCAAACAGACTCAATAGCATGACAAACAAAACAAATGAAAAGCATGAGGAACATATATACTCATAAGTAAATTAAATCAACTACTATCCATAAAATACTTGTCAAAATACTTATTAGCTTCCTTGGCTTCTTGCTTTGCTCAAATTCTCACAAAACAAAATTGTCGGCTCTTCCCATCTCAATTTACAACGATAATGTATGAACATGCAACAAGTAAAACAACAACAGCAGGCGTGGTACGGCAGCTCATCGTAATTCCATAGAGGCGGCGAAACCTGCAAAATCCTTTGTTCATATATATAACATACGATAATAATGGTATTACATACATTAATTCATGTTGTTGTTCTGGAGTTCATCTTTAACTTGCTAACGATCTCTTTAACAATAAGCTCTGTGCGACCAGCTTTGTCCTGCCATCTTCAATTCAATCATATTATGATTAATGGTAATCAACTTAAGTTTAATACATTCACTTATTAGAATGAATCTTAATAGGTATCTGTCACTTTATATTTCACAATACAATCCATACCAAATAAATACTTCCTCCGTTCACTTTTACTTGTCCAATATTCTAAAAATAGATTTTCACTTTTACTTGTCACTTTCAGCATATCAAGAGAAGATAATTTCTTTTTTCCTGTTATACCCGCAGTGTTAAAAGAAGACAATATGGGTATTATGGTAAATACAACTATGGAAAAGGTTACAAAAAGATCCTAAATTTTTAGTCTAATACAAACTCTATTTTACAACAAAGAGAGAAAATATATGCACCGCCTAACATTCAGCGACTCGCGAAGAGGGTCTATGTGTCACATATTAGTCCTGTGACTCGCAGAGTGAATCTCAAACTGCTATAGAAAAGGTGTGCTCTGGACAATTATGCAGTTGTTATGAGGCTCGCAGGTCCATTTTAAAACTAGCAGAATGCAACGAATAATACTCCTCCCCCTCCTAAGTTAGTGTATGGAGATTCTGAATGACCAACTTGCGTAAGAGATAATTATGTTGCAAATTTTCTGACACCTTTTTAAAGATATCCGCCTGTTCATTTGAAGAAACAAAATTGGTACCAATATTTCCCTTCGTTATCTTGTCACGAACAAAATGACAGTCCACTTTAATATGTTTGGTTCGTTCATGAAAGACCAAATTCTTGACTATGTGTAACGCTATTTGACCGTCACAGTAAAGATGAACAAGAAAATTGCATGCTACTCCTAAACTAGACATAACTCCCTTTAACCACTTTAGCTCCCCACTCGTCATTGCCATGAAATGGTATTCTGCCTCCATTGATGAGCGTGAGACTGTAGATTGCTTCTTAGTCTTTCAAGATATAGGCGAGTCGTCCGAAGAGATAAATCACCCGTGAAAGAAATTCAGTTTGATGTCATCCAACCTCTGAAATAAGGCGAAAAGAAATTCAGTCTCATAAAAATTAATATATCGTGAGATAAAGTATTACTTTTCTTCTAAATCATATACTTCCTGTCCTTTCTTTCCGTAGGGATATCCTAAAAAATATACTTATGGCTTCTGCTTGCAAATTTGTCGCCCATCCTCCCTTGTTTAAACATAATATAGCAAGTCTAACACTCGAAGATGCACGTACTCATGCACTCGACCATATAAAACTTCATAAGAGGTTTTTTCATGTTAAATTATTATGGAGTTCGATTAATCAAGTAACAAGATGTTAATACACGTTCCCCAAAACTCAATTGGTAGGTTACTTTGAAAACACAAGGCACATGCTAAATTTAATATATGATGATGTTTCCTTTCTATTCTCTCATTCTGTTGAGGAGTTCATGTACACAAATTTCGTAAAACAATTCGAGACGCAAGGAAATAATTGTTGGAATTTATTAAGACACGCAAAGTCATGCATGGTCTTAATATAAATGGAGTGAAAGGGAAATGGAAGAAATAATTTTGGAGGGAAATGAAAATTTCAAATTCATTAAGTTTGAAAAATTCATTGTCCCACATTGGATGGGGAAATTTTTTTTAGTGCGTTTATATAGTGAAACACATTATGTGATTCTCGAAAGGTTGAGAAAAAGGGAGACCCCTCGCGCGCCGTCGTCGTCGTCGTCGGCTTCGGTCAAATGATCGATCGATAAGATTATGACTGAACAGTCATCTTCCTAAACAGTGTGACTGTTGGCAAACTCCATTTTTGAACAGATTTTGCACCTGTTCAGGCACACCAACAGTGGTCTATAAATACCAGTGGCTATGATTCATTTCATTACACATTATTTTTCATTCACAATATCAGACGGAAAAAATCCTCTCTCTCTCTTATTATTGTGTTTCAGTTTTTCGCTACTGTTTATCAACATTCAAACAGTAAGTATCTTCTGCAGTGATTTGAAAACGTTACTTTGAGTTCTTTGGAGTTTTGTGATTTGTTTTGCCGCTATCACAGAAACGATTTCCGTTCTATCCTGGGAGGAAGTAACCCATAATCCTTGGCAACTGTGGGAGGGTTATAATTCCTTAAGGAAACACAAGTAACTTGTAAGTTCGGAATGTTTTTTCTACTTCATCTATTTTTCTTGTTTCAGAAACTATTCAGAAGAACACTCTTTAAATAACAAGCTTAAGGAATTATAACCTGTGTGTTACAGTGATATGGTTTTATTTGGTTTAAAGATATAAAAACTTTATCAAATAAAACCTTATAGTAGTGATCGGTTCGAAGTTTTAAAAACTTCACCAGATTACTAATTTTAGTTTCTGTTTTAAATTGTGTGTAGTAGTCGGTTTAAAGATTAAAAACTTTACCAGATTGCTAATATTGATTTGTGTTATTTTTTCAGAAATGACAAACGGAACAAGTGATGTTATTTCTGCTAATGCTGGGACGGATCAAGTTGGGTTTGCCCATGCTGCTGGATTAAACGTTGCTCCTGCTCCAACAATTGCAAAGGCTGAAAAACCAGGTAAATTCACCGGGGTGGACTTCAAGCGTTGGCAGCAAAAGATGTTCTTCTATCTAACAACCCTCAGTCTCCAAAGGTTCATCAATGAAGACGAACCAGTTCTGGCTGAAGGCGCTCCTGACAATGAGAAATTTTTGGTAACAGAGGCTTGGAAGCATTCTGACTTTTTGTGTAGAAATTATGTTCTACATGGTTTAGAAGATAGTCTTTATAGTGTCTTTAGTGTTTGTAAGACTTCGAAAGAGCTATGGTATGCTCTTGAGAAGAAATACAAATCTGAAGATGCTGGGTTCAAGAAGTTTGTTGCTGCCAAGTTTCTAGATTTTAAAATGGTGGACAATAAGTCTATAATTTCTCAAGGGCACGAATTGCAAGTGCTGATTCACGACATGCTTGCAGAGGGCTTGGTGATTAATGAAGCTTTCCAAGTGGCAGCATTTATTGAGAAATTGCCACCATTATGGAAAGACTTCAAAAATCAACTTAAGCACAAGCGCAAAGAAATGACACTCGAAGATCTCGTGGTGTGCATAAGGATAGAGGAGGATAACAAAATGGCAGAAAGAAAGTCACGTGCAAATTCTTCCATGGTTGGAGCCAACATTGTTGAAGAGGCACCAACTAACAGCAAGAAGAGGAAGAAACCGTCTGGGCCAAAGCAGAACCCGCCTAAGAAGAAATTCAAAGGCAACTGCCACAACTGTGGGAAGTACGGGCATAGAATTGCTGATTGTTATGCCCCGAAGAAGGACAAGAAGGACAAGAAATCCCAACAAGCAAACATTGTTGAAAAGAGCAATGATGTTGAAAACCTGTGTGCTATGCTCTCTGAATGTCACTTGATAGGTAACTCCAAAGAATGGTGGATTGATTCAGGAGCAACACGACATGTTTGTGCCGACAAAGGATTGTTCTCTTCGTATGATTCGGCAGGTCCAGACGAAACCATCTTCATGGGCAATTCCGCGACGGCGAGGATTGAAGGCTATGGGAAGGTTTGCTTGAAGATGACGTCTGGCAAAGTTGTAACTTTGAATGATGTATTACATGTTCCAGATATTAGAAAGAATTTAGTTAGTGTTGCACTTCTCGTTAAAAACGGGTTTAAGTGCGTGTTTGTATCTGATAAGATTGTACTTACTAAAAATGAGTTGTATGTAGGAAAGGGCTACCTAAATGAGGGCCTTTTCAAACTCAATGTAATAATATTAATAAAGTTGGTTCTTCTGCTTACTTGCTTGAGTCTAATTCTTTATGGCATTCCCGTTTAGGTCACATTAACTTCAAAGCATTGCGAAAAATGATCAATTTGGAAATATTTCCAAAGTTTAATTGTGAAAATACAAAGTGTCAAATATGAGCGGAGTCTAAATATGCGAAGCATCCTTTTAAGTCAGTTGAAAGGAATTCAAATCCTTTAGACTTAATTCACACGGACATTTGTGACATGAAGTCAATACCATCTCGCGGTGAAAAAAAGTATTTCATAACTTTTATTGACGATAGTACAAGATATTGCTATGTGTACTTGTTAAATAGTAAAGATGAGGCAATAGATGCATTTAAGCAATATAAAAATGAAGTTGAAACACAATTGAATAGCAAGATAAAAATGATAAGAAGTGATAGGGGAGGTGAGTATGAGTCACCATTTGAAGAAATATGTTTGGAGTATGGAATCATTCACCAAACAACTGCCCCCTACTCACCTCAATCAAACGGGATTACAGAAAGGAAAAATAGAACTCTTAAGGAAATGATGAATGCTTTATTAATAACGTCTGAGTTACCACAAAACTTATGGGGGGGAAGCTATTCTAACGGCAAATAAAATTCTTAATCGAATTCCCCTTAGAAAAACACAATCCATACCATATGAAAAATGGAAAGGAAGAAGTCCTAACTTGAAATATTTCAAAGTGTTGGGGTGCTTGACAAAGGTTCAAGTACCTAAACCCAAAAGAGTTAAAATAGGACCTAAAATTGTGGATTGTGTGTTTATAGGATATGCAACAAATAGTAACGCATATCGATTTTTGGTTCACAAGTCAGAAAAGCCAGAAATTCAAGTAGGTACAGTTATAGAATCAAATAATGCTGAGTTTTTTGAGCATATATTTCCATACAAAAATGAAGGTGAGACATCTATTCCAAGGAATAAACGTCCACGTGAAGAAATAAATGATGAGGGACATAATGAGGAGAATCCTAGATGTAGCAAACGTCAAAGGAGATCTACATCATTTGGCTCAGATTTCTTAACCTTTTTACTAGAAAATGAGCCTCAAACATATAAAGAGGCTATGTCTTCTTCTGAAGCATCATACTGGAAAGAAGCTGTCAATAGTGAGGTTCAATCCATTTTGGACAACCATACATGGGAGTTAGTTGATCTACCTCCTGGAAATAAACCTTTAGGTTATAAATGGATTTTCAAAAGGAAAATGAAAGCAGACGGAGCTATTGACAAGTATAAGGCAAGACTTGTAGTCAAAGGCTTCAAACAGAAGGAAGGCCTTGACTATTTTGATACATACTCGCCGGTAACAAGAATTACATCCATTCGGATGTTAATTGCTTTAGCCGCGGTATATGGCCTTGTAATACATCAAATGGATGTGAAAACAGCTTTCTTAAATGGAGATTTAGAAGAAGAAATCTATATGGAACAACCTGAAGGGTTTGTGGTTCCAGGAAAAGAAAAGAAAGTTTATAAACTTGTTAAGTCTCTTTATGGACTGAAAACAAGCGCCTAAACAATGGCATGCAAAGTTTGATGACACAATGTTGTCAAATGGCTTTAAGATCAATGAGTGTGATAAATGTGTTTACATTAAAGACTCTCCAAATCATATAGTCATTGTTTGTCTATATGTAGACGATATGTTGATAATGAGTAATGATATTGCTAACATTAATGTCACAAAGCATATGTTAAGCAGGAAGTTTGATATGAAAGATTTAGGAATTGCTGATGTAATCTTGGGGATTAAGATCCATAGAACTCCACAAGGTCTTGCACTATCACAATCTCATTATATCAAATCAGTTCTTGAGAGATTTAAATATTTAAACTTTAGGGTTTCAAAAACTCCTATTGATATGAATCTTCCGCTAAAGAATAACAAAGGAGAGAGCAAGTCTCAATTGGATTATGCTCGGGTTTTGGGATGTTTAATGTACATCATGAACTGCACTCGACCTGATATAGCATGTGCTATTAGTAAGTTGAGTCGGTACACACATAATCCAGATCAAACTCATTGGATGGCAATGAAACGGGTCTTGGGATATTTAGAATATACTCAAGATTATGGGCCTCCTCTTGTACCAATGTCTATATTCCGTTCTAGGAATAAGGTCAATTTCTTTTCCGGTATGTGGAGTTTTCTTTCGTTGTTACGACAGGCTGAGAGCAGTGCCCGCTCCCTTGTATTTGGGGGAGTTGGACGGCCGTTTCGCTCTTCGGGACTTTCCTTATTCTTTTTTCGTTAAAACAAATACAACTGAAAAAGACTACTAGGAATTTAGACTGACGGCGTACCTGAGCACTCATGCCTGTAGACCCCTCGATTCTCTTTCTATGACTACTCTGGAAAAAAAAGTCTCACATGCGTTGCAATATAGCAAATACCCAGTGGTAATTGAAGGATATTGCGATGCAAATTGGATCTCCGGTTCACATGACTCAAAATCTACAAGTGGATATATATTCACTCTTGGAGGAGGAGTTGTGTCTTGGAAATCATCCAAACAAACTTGTATAGCTCACTCAACGATGGAGGCAGAATTCATAGCTTTAGACAAAGCTGGTGAAGAAGTTGAATGGCTTCGGAATTTCTTGGAAGATATTCCATTATGGCCCAAACCACTAACACCTATCTGCATTCACTGCAATAGTCAATCAGCCATAGGAAGGGCAAAGAATGTTATGTATAACGGTAAGAGTCGTCATATAAGACGAAGACATAAAACCGTTAGGCAATTGATCTCTAGAGGAATCATTTCAAGTGACTTCATAAAGTCAAAGGAAAATGTGTCGGATCCACTTACAAAAGGCCTACCTAGAGAGGCAGTTGAATTTACAACAAAGGGAATGGGTCTAGGGCCTATAGAAAGTCAATCATTACGGTAACTCTACCTAGAAGATTGGAGATCCCAAGATCTAGGTTCAATGAGATCAAACAAAGTAATGAACGACAGTTGAACATTGACAAAACAAAACTTTATGATCCATTCTCATGATAAGACAATGTTAGGGAACAAGGATAAAGCGTTAAAGCTTTTTAATAATTATCTAATTCTGATACATGTGCTGTCAGAAAATGTAATCAACGGGGTTACATGTTTAGAAATCACCTATGTAAGTGTGAAGTGTAAGCCGCTTCAAGGAGAAGTTAACAAGGCCAAATTCTCTATACACTTATGAAACCAGGAGGTGTTCATGGCTGAAACGAACACAATATTGAGAACCAAAGACGTTTAAGGGTTAGTTGTGTGGCTTATGTTGTCTAGGTATACACTAAAGCTCGACGGTTCAGAGATATCAAATCTACCGATTGACCGAGTATATCCGATATAAGTTCACTATGGAAAGTTCAAAGGGAAACCTACTTATCCAAATGCAGCTAAACCTTAATTGCAAATCACACAATTTATACATACCTTCCTTCTTTAGACCATTCCCCATTTATGTGGGGGATTGTTGGAATTTATTAAGACATGCAAAGTCATGCATGGTCTTAATATAAATGGAGTGAAAGGGAAATGGAAGAAATAATTTTGGAGGGAAATGAAAATTTCAAATTCATTAAGTTTAAAAAATTTATTGTCCCACATTGGATGGGGAATCTTCTTTTAGTGTGTTTATATAGTGAAACACATTATGTGATTTTCAAAAGGTTGAGAAAAAGGGAGACCCCTCGAGCGCTGTCGTCGTTGTCGCTCGCTCGGCTTCGGCTTCGGCTTCGGATTCGGTCAAATGATCAATCGATAAGATTAATTTTTTTACCAAAGTTTAATAATTTTTAATTAATTAATGAATCCGAATTTAATTAAATTTTTATTTTCATTTTCCCAAACAGTGTGACTGAACAGTCATCTTCCCAAACAGTATGACTGAACAGTCATCTTCCTAAACAGTGTGACTGTTGGCAAACTCCATTTTTGAACAGATTTTGCACCTGTTCAGGCACACCAACAGTGGTCTATAAATACCAGTTGCTGTGACTCATTTCGTTACACATTATTTTTCATTCACAATATCAGACGGAAAAAATCCTCTCTCTTATTATTGTGTTCCAGTTTTTCGCTACTGTTTATCAAAATTCAAACAGTAAGTATCTTCTGTTGTGATTTGAAAACGTTACTTTGAGTTCGTTGAAGTTCTGTGATTTGTTTTGCCGTTATCACAGAAACGATTTCCGTTTTATCCTGGGAGGAAGTAACCCATAATCCTTGGCAACTGTGAGAGGGTTATAATTCCTTAAGGAAACACAAATAACTTGTGGGTTCGAAAAGTTTTTTCTACTTCATCTATTTTTCTTGTTTCAGAAACTATTCAGAAGAACACTCTTTAAATAACAATGATTTTATATATAAGTAAATTCCATTTCGTTATTGTTCCTGAAACGTTTTGACTCATTTATTGAATTGTCTGTGTACAAGAAAAAATCTTCACGATTGGCTCTAATTCCTTCTTATAGATCAACAAAAAATTCACAAAACACATGAATAATTATCCACAATTGTCAGAAAATAAGATACACACCACAAGACGAAACCGTTCGATATCCCCATAAATCACAATGAATTAAGTTAAAAATATTAGAAACGCTAACACTGCTCAAAGGAAACTTGTCTTTTGTTTATTTTGCTCGATGTCACACACCACAACTTTTATTCAAAATATTAATATTATTCTTAAAATCAATGACAAAGATTAATTTGGTCACTTGTACAGATGAATGTCTCAAACGCTTATGCCAAAATTCCAGTGAGCCTATACCACCAGCCTTCAGAGCATATACTCTTGACTTGTTCCAGAATTAGTAGAGACCATCTTTCTGTTCATCCGCTCCAATCAATATCCGTGAGGAATTGTCCTGTATAACAGACAAAAGTTTAGTGAATAAAACAAAATAATTTGAGTGATTTATCAATTGCAACACGAAAATCAAATTACACGTTAAGCCTGACACATAAAAAATATCTTATATCTAAATTTTCTTTCAATTTTATTGAACCCTTATTGATGGCTACAACAATGCTTCCATTTGAACTTATCTGTTAGTTGTTTAACATAGCAATTATTATCCGCCATTGTTCATTGCTCAAGCCCCGAGGCCCATATATTCCTATATCTGTCATAGGTACGGAGGCACCCCTTCCATGAGTTTGTGCAGTGTAACACCTCACCCGCGTCCTCCATTTATCGCATCTCTTTGATGTTGCTGTTGTTCTCTACGATGTCCATCAGTCTTGCCATCACCACGAGGCCGGTTACCCCACCATTCTGGAACTTCAATAAGGTGAAAGTAATTTTTAAAATTTATGCGCTGTGTGCTAGCAATAGGAACATGTCCTATTTTTGTCCTTCCCCTCATTCCGAGCTCTATAGGAAGATGCACCTTGTAAAGTAAAGGCTGTAGTGTCACCACATTTGTTTGTTCCTCGGGCTACCATTTTTAAACACTTATGTTACGCTAGCTTCAAGTAAACATGATTCAAGGTTGGCAACTGTACGGGGTCGAACTCGGATCGCTTGTGTAGGGAAAATCGGGTTCGAATTTATACGGCCGGTGTCGATTAGAATTACTGCTCGATAGACCGGGATCGAGGCATCAAGGAACGAAGGTCGAGACCGGGCATCATCGAATTGGAACTCGAAGCCATGATATCTGAGGTGAGACCGTTGAGGTCGATTAGGGTAAAATGTCCTAGGGTAAAATTATCAGATTTGCGTAACGGAAGGACCAGAAATCCCGTGATACGTAAGTATCTCGGCGGGAATCACGGCGGAAATCAGCAAGGACGTTGAAATCAGTAAATCAAGGGATATTTTATCTTGTAAATAGATTTTTTACCTTATATAAAAATCATTCCCCTCCATATATAAAGGGATAGCGTAATTGTAAAAGGCATCTCAGAAACGATTATCAATATACAGAAAAGTAGTCTGCTCTAGTTATTTCTTTATTCATTTGGTTCATATTTGTACATCTTAAATAGTTCAATTGAGGTCAAGCTATTCTGGACTTGTGGTTTGCATTCTCTCTCAATTTATTTACTGAATTTAGTCTTTATTTTATTATCCCTTATTTGTATCAAACCAAATCACGTATCCTTAAAACCATGTACAAATTTAATTGTTATCCGAAGCCAAGAAGTAAACAGTTTGGCGCCCACCGTGGGGCTAAGGATAATAGTGAGCGTTTGATACAGTTTTCTGTCACACAAATTATGTTACGCTTGTTCTGTAAATTATCTTTGATTTCAGGTTCCATGTCACATTCACAATATGTGCCTCTGTACGTCGATAACGAATTTGATCATCAGGGTGAAAACAACAACGTAGCACCCGGTGATGAAGTTCCGGTCGACGCTAATTCACAAATGGCGGTCGATGTGGATTGAACTACTGATCCATCAAACAGTGTTCGTAGAGAACACCGCTCAACAACTCAGGGACCCCAAAACGACGAAGGGGACGGGATCAACCTCAGAATGATCTTTAACATGTTGCAAACCCAGCAAGCGGCCATTGCACAACTGCAAAATCGAAGCCAAATATCGAACAAGGTTGAGATCGGCCCTTCTCGGGGAACCATTCTTGAGAATGAACCAATCGCAGAGGAACCGAACGAAGGCAGGTCAAGGGCAAACTCCGAGATCATGAAGATGCTCGAGGAACTAACCAGACGAGTCGAGTCTGGCAAAAAGAAGATCGAGGCCAACGACAAAAAGGTGAAAACATACAATTCGAGGGTGGATCAAATCCCAGGAGCACCCCCGATATTGAAAGGCTTGGATTCCAAAAAGTTTGTGCAGAAACCTTTCCCGTCAAGCACCGCTCCAAAACCCATACCGAAGAAATTTCGCATGCCGGAAATTTCCAAGTACAACAGGACAACCGATCCAAACGAGCACGTGACCGCATACACATGCGCCATAAAGGGAAACGACTTAGAAGACGACGAGATCGAGTCCGTTCTTTTGAAAAAGTTCGGAGAAACCTTGTCAAAGGGGGCCATGACTTGGTATCATAACTTACCCCCTAATTCCATCGACTCTTTTGCTATGCTTGCAGATTCCTTCATAAAAGCACATGCAGGCGCTATCAAAGTGGAAACGCGATAGCCGGACCTGTTCAAAGTCAGGCAAAAGGATAATGAGATGCTTAGAGAGTTTGTATCTCGTTTTCAGATGGAGCGGATGGACCTGCCATCGGTCACTGACGATTGGCTCAACGCTCGAAGTTCAACGGCTTCACATCAACTTAAGCAGAACTTGATAGAATATCCGGTCGTCACATGGGCGGATATACACAACCGATACTAGTCAAAGATCATAATCGAGGATGACCAACTTGGAGCCCCTTCGGGATCTATTTACCCCATCAGAGCTCATGATAGGATTCGAAGGGATATTCATCGGGAGCCGAGGCTGAGCAGAGATCGGCATCGACCATATCATGGAGACAGGAAAATCACTCCAGCAAGGCAGGACTCCCCGAGACGCGAGAGAAGGAACGATCATAGTCGAAACAACCGGGGACCTCTGATGAGAAGCAATTTCGAGAGAACCACCGGTCACTGAGAAGCACCGTGGTTATCAGAGTACAACTTCAACGTCGATGCGGCTACTCTTGTATCAGCTATCCGTCGTATCAAGGACACTAAGTGGCCTCGACCGTTACAATCGGACCCTGCCCAAAGAGACCCCAATTTGATATGCAAATATCATGGTACACACAGACACAGGACAGAAGATTGTCGATAGTTAAGAGAGGAGGTAGCACGGTTGCTCGAAATGGGCATCTTCGAGAGTTTTTGAGCAATTGAGCCAAAAATCATTATGGGAACAGGAATAAACAAGCAAACTAGGAAGAGCCACAACACACGATTAATATGATTATTGGTGGAGTGGATGCGCCCCAAGGTCCGGTACTAAAGCGCACCAAGATATCCATCACCCAGGAAAAGCGCACTCGGGATTACGCGATTGAGGGAATCTTACAGTTCATCAAAGAAGATGCAGAAGGGATTATGCAGCCTCACAACGACGCGCTAGTGATATCTGCGCTTATACACAGGACTAACGTAAAGCGCGTATTGGTCGATCCTGGTAGTTCGGCCAACATAATCCGATCATGGGTTATAGAACAACTCTGGCTGACAGATCGAATTGTCCCTACTGTCCGGGTACTCAATGGATTCAACATGGCGTCTGAAACGACCAAAGGCGAAATAACATTGCCGATAAACACTGCCGGTACCATTCGAGAGACAAAGTTCTGGGTAATCGGTGGAGAGATGAGGTACAACGCCCTGCTCGGGAGACCATGGATCCACGGCATGAGAGAAGTGCCTTCAACACTACACCAGGTACTGAAATTCCCATCGTCCGATTGGATTACAACAGTTTACAGGGAGCAACCGGCTGCGAAAGAGATGTTCGCAGTAGAAGAAGTAACACCGATACCAGCAGCTCCTTCGCAAAGGGTCAAATAGCAATCACAGGCGTCACCCTCGACAAACGAAGGTGAACAAGTGCATCTCGAGGATGACAGCTACGGAATCCCCAGGTCATTCATCAGTCCCGATGAGTCCGATGCAACAAATAGACAATCGAGGTAATCGAACAAGTTCACTCCGAGAAGACTCGCCAGATCGAAAGGTATACCTGGGCTCGGGCCTAAGTTCCGAGTTCAGGGCAAAATTTATCCAATTTCTTATAACTAACGAAGATTCCTTTGCTTGGTCCCACCTCGACATAATAGGTATACCATCAGAGATAACAACCCACAAGCTAAGCATCAATTAGAAATTCCGACCGGTCAAGCAAAAAAGGAGGCCTCAATCCCAGATCAAACAAGCGTTCATCAAGGATGAGGTAACTAAGCTTCTAAAGATAGGGTCCATTTGGGAGGTTAAATACCCAGAATGGTTAGCAAACGTAGTAGTAGTCGCTAAAAAGGGGAATAAATTAAGAATGTGCGTAGATTATAAGGATTTAAACAAGGCGTGCCCTAAAGATTCTTTCCCTTTACCCAACATCAATCGCATAATCGATGCTACCGCTGGCCATGAGACCCTTAGTTATCTCCATGCTTACTCTGGCTATAACCAAATACGAATGGACCCGGATGACCAGGAAAAAACATCCTTCATCACTAAGTATGGCACATATTATTACAACGTGATGCCATTCGGGTTAAAGAACGCGGGAGCCACTTACCAATGCCCAGTGAACCGAATGTTTGAAAAACAACTAGGAAAAATGATGGAGGTTTATATTTATGATATGTTAGTTAAGTCCCTGCGTGTAGAGGACCATTTGAACCATTTGCAGGAAACGTTCGACGTGCTGAAACGATACAACATGAAGCTGAATCGGAGAAATGCGCATTCGGAGTGGGCTCAGGCAAATTCCTCGGTTTCATGGTCTCGAATCGAGGAATAGAAATCAACCCCGAGAAGATCAAGGCTATCAAAGACATCACAGTCTTGGATAATGTAAAGGTTGTACAAAAGCTGACAGGCCGTATAGCCGCTCTGGGATGATTTATTTCGAGATCATCCGATAAGAGTCACCGATTTTTCAACCTATTGAAAAAGAAGAACAACTTCTCGTGGACCCCGGAGTGCCAATACGCGTTAGAAGAACTCAAAAGGTACCTGTCTAGCCCACCTTTGCTACATACACCAAAAACAAGGGAGCGGCTGTACCTCTACCTTGCCGTCTCGGAGGTAGCGGTAAGTGGAGTCCTAGTTCAAGAGGAACAAGGTACGCAGTTTCCAATTTATTATGTTAGCAGGACATTAGGCGAGGCTGAAACAAGATACTCTCATTTAGAAAAACTGGCACTCGCTTTATTGAGTGCCTCCAGGAAACTGAAACCTTACTTCCAATGCTATCCCATATGCGTCATAACGAATTATAAGCCCGAACTCTCCGGCCTATTGGCCAAATGGGCTATCGAAATAAGCGGGTATGATATCGAATATCGACCCCGTACTGCAATTAAATCTCAGGCATTGGCGGATTTCGTCGTCGATTTTGCGCCATCGCTAATACCCGAGGTCGAGAGAGAACTAATGACCGGACCGGGGACTCCTTCGGGAGTATGGACCCTGTTCATAGATGGTGCCTCGAATGCGAAGGGATCGAGGCTTGGTATTGTGCTAAAGCCCCCAACCGGAAATACGATTCGACAGTCTATCAAGACTGTAAAACTAACTAACAACGAAGCGGAATATGAGGCTATGATTGCAGGTTTAGAGCTAGCCAAAAGCTTGGGAGCGGAGGTAATCGAAGCCAAGTGCGATTCCCTCCTTGTGGTGAATCAAGCCAACAGAACTTTCGAAGTCAGGGAAGCACGAATGCAGAGATATTTAGACAAGCTGCAAGTCACACTGCATAGGTTCAAGAAATGGACCCTGCAACACATACCTCGAGAACAAAACAGTGAGGCCGATGCCCTCGCCAATTTAGGATCATCGGTTGAAGATGATGAGATCGAATCTCAAAAGGTCGTACAGCTCATGAGGTCGGTAGTGGAGGAAGGCCACACCGAAATCAATTCAACAAATCTGACCTGGGATTGGAGGAACAAGTACATAGATTACTTAAGCTCCGGTAAGCTCCCCTCAGACCCAAAAGAATCGAGAACATTGTGCACAAATGTGGCTCGGCTCTGTTTATCCGATGACGGAACCTTATTTAGAAGGACGTTCGGTGGCCCCCTCGCAATATGTTTGGGACCGGGTGACACCGAATATATTTTAAGAGAAATACACGAAGGCACGTGCGAGAATCATTTCGGCGTCGAATCCCTGATCCAAAAAAATAATCAGAGCCGGTTATTATTGGATCGATATGGAAAAAGACGCGAAGGAGTTCGTTCGCAAGTGTAATGAGTGCCAAAGACATGCCCCGATGATCCATCAGCCCGGGGATACGTTGCATTCGGTCTTGTCGCCATGGCTGTTCATGAAATGGGGAATGGACATCGTCGGCGCTCTCCCCTACACACCAGGTAAGGCTCAATTCATTCTTTTTATGACTAATTATTTCTCCAAATGGGTTGAAGCGCAGGCATATGAGAAGGTTAGGGAAAAGGAGGTGATCGAGTTCATTTGGGATCAAATCATATGTCGATTTGGGATGCCATCGGAGATCGTGTGCGATAATGGGAAGCAATTCATCGGCAGCAAAGTGACGAAGTTCTTCGAAAATAACAAGATCAAAAGGATCCTATTGACGCCCTATCGCCCCAGCGGCAATGGACAAGCCGAATCGACCAACAAAACCATACTTCGAAATCTCAAAAAGAGGTTAACTGATGTGAAGGGGAAATGGAAAGAAATATTGCCTGAAGTCCTATGGGCGTATCGCACAACCGAGAAAACCAGCACCGGAGCCACCCCCTTCTCCCTAGTGTACGGTGCTGAAGCTTTGATACCAGTCGAAGTTGGTGAACCGAGTGTCAGGTTCCAACTATGCAACCGAGGAATCGAATTGCGAGGCTATGAATATCAACTTGGAACTATTGGATGAAAGAAAGGAAGCAGCCCTTGTTCGATTGGCCTCCCAAAAACAAAAGATTGAGAACCCATCTTCGACATTTCAACATCGGAGATCTACTACTCAGAAAAATCATACCCAATACTCGGAATCGGTTTATTTGGTTGAGCTGCCGCCCCATCTGCTCGATTAAGCCAGAATTTTCTCTACGCACAAAGTCTAGTTCGGCCCGAAGGGTCGACATCTCCCCTTCGAGCCGCTCACAACGCGCCGATTCTTCCTGTTGTCGAAGAAAAGCCTCATGATGAAGCACCGAGGCCTACAAGAATATGGCAGTTAGTCAAAGTTTGAAATGAAAAATGGTGAACACCAGATAAGGCTTATCAGAAACTTACCTTATTTAATGCTTGTTGTGCCTCATTGAACAAGCAGGGTACGTCCACCTCATTCATCGCGGCCTGATCTTCTTAGGTCACCAAACATCGAAGATAGCTAGCCACCCCTACAGGAGCAGAAAGGGCCCTAGCATCTTCGGGAATGGCAAACCTTGTTATCCGCTTTCGATCAGGATCTGAACTCGGAGCAGGAGATCTATCGATCGACTTTGGACCGAAAAATGCCTTGCTCGTTTCAGTGGAGGGACTCTTCCTCGTTACTTCTAGATTACCGAGCCCAAAAGTACCTTCAGCAGATGTCGATTCCACGCTGTCGAAGAAACCTTGAAAAGGGCCTTCCAGTATATGGCTTTTGCCCGGGGAGTGTCCTTTTGCGGCTCGGGCCTCGTTAAAGGTTGACTCCGAGAAGGAAGGGGAGTCTATTGTTTCTATGGGGCCCGAGATTCCCTGCGTAGCCCCTCTTGCATCGGCAGAAGCCCCAGTTCTCGCCCCTATTTCGGGGCCCTCGGCTTGATGAAGATGTGTTTCATCGGCTCTCTGCTCGGGGACTGCTCGAGAAGGCTCGTTGCCCAAGAGTTTGAAGTCTTCGTCTTCCTCGAACTCGTCTCTCAACCGATAAATTGAGTCCGAGGTCTTGGGATTACGAGCTATCCTTTTCCTTGGTCTCTTTCTCTCGGGCTCGGAAGAACTGGGGACTTCTTTCCTCTTTTTCTCCTTCTCCTGCTCTGAGGCAGGGGGATGGCAGGGAACCTCACTATTAAGGGACGCCGGCCTCAATTCAACGTCCTTTAATAGACCTGCAAATGAAGAGTGAAGCAAATTATAAATCGAGAACATTATCGATAACATAAGGCACAGAATTTAAACGTTATCGGTCTCACCATGATTTTTGGCCTCCCATCGGCCCTTCGATATCTCGCGCCAGGCATGTTCCGAATAGGTCCTTTGGGACACCACTTTTTCGACCCATTCTTTCAGGTGCATAATCTCGGCCGGCGTTCGAGATACAGCTACACCATGTGAAATTGGTTAGTGAAATAACGAAGGAAAAACATTGAACAAATTGAAATATGGGATAGCACTTACGGTTCATGTTCCACTTCTCGGGGAACAGCATGTCTTCGGCCGGAATCAGGTCCGATGTTTTCACCCGAACGAATCGGCTCATCCAACCTCGATCCCTATCCTCATCGATGCTCGAGAAGGGGCGTTGCTTGCCCGACGAGCGAGTTTTATTAATCCCCCTCGGAAAATTCGGAGACTGTATAGTTGCAGGAGATGATCGAGGGTGAAAGGGTGCCCGTTGATCTTTCTTACAAAAAAGCAGAAGAGAATGACTATTCTCCAGAAAGAGGGGTGAATCTGACCCAGCGTTACCTCATACCTTTTGCAAAAGGCGACGATGATGGGGTCCAAAGGGCCCAAAATAAAGGGATAAGTGTAAACACTCAATTAGCCCTCCACGTGGGTGGTGATCGCCTCTTCCGGTGCGGGAACCACCACGCATTTATCAACCCAGTTACAATCTTCTTTCACCTTGTTGATGATTTCGTTCGTAATCGAACAAATGTATCTAGTGACCGGTTCGCACCGTCCCGGTACTGAGGAAGCCTTCTCTACCTTAAAATCGGTACCGATTGAACACCCAGTCAGTACGAACGCTTTCAAAGGGGGTTCGGTCGCAGTTTCCTCAACAACGACAGGCTCAGGATCTTCAGCGGGTTGAGAAGAAGAGGGGTCTATTTCTGGGGAACGGATTTAGATGTTTTTGCCATTGTTAATGAAGAGCTAAAGAAGCTAATAAATGCAGGGGTGAGACAAGAATAAAGGGGAGGATCACTTGCGGGAAAACTCAGAGAACTTGAAGAAGAGAGTGTTCAGATAACGCAAACTTTTGAAACTGAAGATAAAGAGGGCTATTTATACCCTCTCAAAGGTGGCGGTTCGCACCCCAAAATGAGGGAGCATTAATTAACATTTGCAGACGTTGCAGAGGCTTGTCCCCAGTTGGTCTCTGAAAAAACGTTTTCGATACGTACCACGTGCGTCACAATGCCACCATCATTTATCAATGTGATGTTTTGTTTCTTTTGATGTGACGCCCCGAATTCCATGTCACGCGCGCCATAAGTATGTCTTTATTTGACCTAATCAAAGAGTTGCAGCTCATATCGTTTTTCATCATTACGCTCCAAAAAACGAGGGGACTATCTGTATGGGGTTAAACTCGGATCGCTTGTGTAGGGAAAATCGGGTTCGAATTTATAAGGCTGGTGTCAATTAGAATTACTGCTCGATAGACCGAGATCGAGGCATCAAGGAACGAAGGTCGAGACCGGGCATCATCGAATCGGAACTCGAAGCCATGATATCTGAGGTGAGACCGTTGAGGTAGATTAGGGTAAAATGTCCTAGGGTAAAATTATCAGATTTGCGTAACGGAAGGACCAGAAATCCCGTGATACGTAAGTATCTCGGCGGAAATCAGCAAGGACGTTGAAATCAGTAAATCAAAGGATATTTTATCTTGTAAATAGATTTTTTACCTCGTATAAGAATCATTTCCCTCCCTATATAAAGGGGTAGCGTAATTGTAAAAGGCATCTCAGAAACAATTATCAATATACAGAAAAGTAGTCTGCTCTAGTTATTTCTTTATTCATTTGGTTCATATTTGTCCATCTTAAACAGTTCAATTGAGGTCAAGCTATTCTGGCCTTGTGGTTTGCATTCTCTCTCAATTTATTTACTGAATTTAGTCTTTATTTTATTATCCCTTATTTGTATCAAATCAAATCACGTGTCCTTAAAACCACGTACAAGTATAATTGTTATCCGAAGTCAAGAGTAAACAGCAACAGATCTTAAGCGAACAAGTTCAATCCTACTGTCCCATACAGTGTTTCATCCATTCCCATGAAGAAAATATGCACCTTCTCCTCCTCCCTTTTCTTCTCTAAGATCACACCAAGATTGCACGTGCACTTTCCACACGTGTAGGTCAGAATCTGATAAAAGTTAGCAAGTTTGTCCCACAGTTTTATCAACTTTCCCTAATAATTAACTATGGTCATGCCCTTCTATTTGCACTCTGCTAGTTTGTCTTCAGTGGTTGTATTCTTAGGCCATTAGAGATCGTAAAATATTCTCTAATACTTGTCCATAAATCTCCGGCCACTTTCATATGAGGTATGGTTGAATGCAAAGTGGGTTCAATTATATTTCGAGTCTAGGACACCAACAATAAGTTGATAGTCCACCAATTTTCAAGATCCGGAGACTGTTCATTTGGTATCTTGATCGTCCCGTCAATAAGACTAAATTTCTTCCTTGCCCTCAAGGCGGTTTCTCCCATCAATTGTACCTATGTTATCAGTATCCCAGGATTATCATTGGATATTATGTCATATGGAGAGATTGTCTTCCTTTGACTTGTCCCGTCACCAATGCTACTCCTACCGGCACTGACTGTTTTTTCCGTCATATCCTGCCATAAGTATATCAAACGAATGGCTCTGATGCCGGGCCAAAATAAGGATCGATTTCTAGCCAGAAGGGAAGAGAAAGGCTCTATTTTTCATTGATATCAAAGTTTATATATATAAGTTAACAACTCATTGTAAATTCCTGTAGTTATGAAAAAGATTACAAAAGATCCTAGTTTAATACAAACTCTATTTTATAACAAGAGAAAAAAGTAAAGGAAAGAAAATATATACATCGCCCGACATTTTGCGACCCGCAAAAAGGGTCTGCAGGTCACATATTAGTTCTGCGACTGACGGAGTGAACCGTAAAATGCTCTAGAATACTGACATATTTTAGACAATTATGCGGTTGTTATATAAGTTGTAGATCCATTTTGCGACTCGCAGAATGCATCGCATAATAAGCCTCTTTCAAAGACAAGTACCCAACAATAACGTAATTCAATCAAGACCTCTTTTGATTGCCACAACAAAAAGAGATCAAATGATTTCATTAGAGAAGGATTGGCAAGTAATTGACATCCTCGAACTCTTTTATTAAAAAAAATAATAAACAAATTAAGAAAAAAGGAAAACGAACCAAGGAACTTTTACACACAATTACACATAGCACACGTCGCCATGCATGTTGTTTTCTAATCTTATAAGAGATTTTGAACAGACATGAACCGAAAGACTTTCTGATTTTGCGCTAATCATGCGTAAAAGGTATTATTTTGGTTTAAAAAAAATGAAAACTGCTATAGGAGAATTATAAACCAAATACAAAGTATTAGGATATGGGATTGCAATTAACTAAATATTTTAAAGCACGAATAGATTGACATTAATGTCTGTTTTAGAAAAAGTGACTCTGAGGTGTTAAGTGAAAATATTCTTAGACAACCTATACATGCAATTCATATATGTATTAGAGATTTGTTGTCGAGAGAAGTGGAGGGAATCATATGAAAATTGGAAGGCGCTTTTGAAACTAACAAAATAGTGGAGGGCAAATCAGTAAAATCAATTAGGTAGCGTTTGCTTGAAAATTTAATAAACAAATATACTTTGGAAAAAATTATTATATTCGGTCCATATTAGGAGAATTTTCAAAGATTTTTGCACGCAATTTTAAAACAAATATATATATATATATATACATATTTACAAAATCTACCATTTATATCTCTTAAGTGTTTCACTTAATTAACACTGCATCAATTGAAATAATAAAAGGGAATTTTAAAAAAGAATACAACAACAATAAAAAAATTCAGTATAATCCTACGAATGGAGTTTGGGGAGAGTAGTTTGTACGCAAATCTTACCCTTACTTTGAAGATAGAGAGACTGCTTCAGATAGACCCTTGGCTCAAGAAAAGATGAAAAGAAAGAGTAGCACAAACATTGACAACAACAAGATAATAAGAAGAAAAAATCAAAAGGAACAATACGTAGTAATAAAAATCTGCCCCTTCTGTTCTTATTTAGCTGTCCACCTTTGACTTTGCACTCCCTTTAACAAAAACAAATGAAGTATATAATTAGCCATAATAATGATATCATTTCACAAAGTATTGAAAAATAATTTGGGAATGAGTAGTTAATGATAAGGGCAAAACTAAAAAAAAATTTACCTGATTTTCTAAAATTAACAAGTAAAAGTAAAAATATATTTTAGTATAGTAGACAAGTAAAAGTGAATGGAGAGAGTAAAAATAATTGAATACCAGACTAACACTACTACTATGGGAAAGAAACCCTCTCGAGTACCTACTAGCCTTCTACCTTAATTCTCAAGCTCCATATCTTCCTATCAATGATTGTATTCTCGGTATGCTGAAACAACGACATATCCTGCCTAATCACCTCTGTTTACCCGTAAAATGGTACAGTTAAATTTGTTACGTGGTTTATAGACAAGCGAACTGATTTGATCCAAAAATGATAAAGAAAATAAGATTGAAAATGAGACTTAGCAATTGAAATTAAAGAAGATGACTAGCCTGGCTCCAAGCGCAATGTCTCCGAGGGCAAAAGTGAAAGCAATGATAAAGAGCAAGTAAAGTTTAATTAATTGAGAGTGAAAGTAAAATATAACATATATTTTGCCAAGAGCTTTTTGTTGTGTTACAATGGTTACTGAGCCTGCTATTTATAGCTATACCTAGGGAAACAAGATCCTAGGATCAAGCTCCACTTAAATGATAATAAATGAGTCATTGATGAATATTTAACGGCATGCCATGAATGTAAATATTTCCTGCAACGGTCGATCATTTAATGTTAGAGAATATTCCCTCATTGAATGATATCCAATGGCAAATACTCGATCTGCTCTCGTTAACTATGCTTCCTTTGGGATTTACCCGACGTCGATTGCAGTGGTTGTACCCGGTACTAATTGTTACTTGACTTGTCTTTTTCCTATCCTCGGCTTCACGTGTCATGCTACCATCCGGCCATTTATTATAAGCCAATTTTACCCCATACAGATAGTCCCCCTGCTTTCCGGTAACATATCTTTGTGTTACCGGAAAGTTGGTGAACATTCCTTTCTTGGAGAAAAAGTTCCTGAACAGTATTTAACGCTTGAAATGACGCACGTCTTCTCGCATTTAATACCCCAAACACGTGTTGCTCTATGATTCAGCAAATGTTTTTGCTAGTTTATGAGGTAATCATGACCACGATTTTTGTGTCTATAACTTTACTTCTACTTATTATTTACTTGTTTACTTTTAAAATCTTCATAACTCTTTCTTCTTCTCTGCACTCACTCTTCATTTGCTTAGAGAATCTTCATCTTCTCCAACTCTCCTAAGAAAAAGTTTTACCGCCTCTTTATTACTATGGCTTCTTCTACTGTATTCTTTAGAAACCCTAGTCATCTCTTCGGTGGAGGCCCAAAAAAAAAATAAGGAAGCTGATGCAGATTTTAAACCTCCCATTGTAAATACCATCATACCAAAATACCTCAATATTGCTAACGACTTCCAAGAGAAGGCCCTTCTCTGCTTCTTCACGGACTTGGGCTGTTAATAGGTATCTCTCCTCCATTCGCCTTCTAGTATCCCTACTGTGAAGGAGGACTGTAACTGCCCTAATCTTGACATCCTTGCTCCGAATATTATAGAGATGGCCACCTTCACCAAGGAGGGTCTTACGTATGTCTATACGTATCTCCTTACCTGGCTCCATTCTCCCTGGGATCGAGTGAAAGGCTCGACCTTGTAATATTAGAGTTTTGCCACTGGTACCGGGTCTGCTTAGCACAAGTAGGCCCATCTATATGACGAACGGTGGCTTGCCTTTTCCAACTGTGCACGGAGACCGGAAAAACCCTAACCCTTGCACATATGAAGAATCTTTACTCTCCCAAAAGTTTTCGCGGAGGAGTAATAAACTTCAGCAAACGTGGCTACCACACTCTTCTCACCAACATGGATGATGAAAATGATCGCGGGTGGATGGAGTGATTCATCATCATCGCTACCAAGGACATTATCCCAGCCACAGCTCCGCCTTTTCCTGAATCATAGAATTGTTTTTGTAAGTTAACGATTTTTTTAATTTCCTTCTGTCGTGGAAAGATTGTTTTTCATTGTTGCTGATCTTTTTGTTTCTTTCATTCCAACTACCCAGTGGGAACCGCCACAGGATCGAGGCCTGACCAGTGGGTTCAAAAAATTATAAAAATCATGACTCCAGAATCCCGTCGATGGAAGGAAATAGCCCTCAAATACAGGTGAAAGGCCAAAAATCATGGGAAATCGAGTTCTTCTTCCTTTTATCCTTGTACAAACATAGGTAAATTTATGAAAAAGTTGCTAATTCGTTTTTTACTTGATTCAGGACTTCCGCAGGGCTCTAGCACCTGCCCTAAGGTTGACATTTTAGCTAACCCCAAAAGGCCAGAGGGTGCTATAAAGTTCCCTTGCTCGAAGCAGTGCCCAAGGATCTATTTCTGGTGAAGGTGCTTCCTCTCGAAGTCCCCAGTCAGAGATCAAGCAACCAAAAAGGTGATGTTCTTTCTCGGTTGTGACTCAAAGTAAGAAAATAAAGAAAATATTGATCGAGATGGCCATAGTGGTTGTTGTAGATGATAGGGAAGCTAGTGATGAAGTGGCTCCCTTTCTAAGGAGAAAAATATCTTCATCAGCTCAATCGGGTGCTCAACTGGGAGAGCTTCAAAACCCGACCTCAAATAGATCCAAGCACTTTGGGGCGAGATGGATCTGATAGATAATGTTGATTCTCGCTTTCCAGCCCCCATTTCTGTCCCCAGTCCAAGGAGTTCGGACCTTGGGCCTCTTCTGCCTTCGACCACTGAGCAAGCAATAATCAGCGCCTGCCCCTACCACAGCTGCTTCTCACCCTTCCACACCAATAACTTCATGCCCATCAACACTAGCCACTCCTTCGCCACCCTCACCAACTGCATCTCCTCCACTGGAAACAAGTGACCGAGAAAGGGGTGCTTCCCCCCCGGTTTCCTGACCACGGGAATTTGGGCATAATTACTTAACCCCTTTCATAGATTCTCGAGAGAAGAGAAGTGCCACTCTTTTGGTTTTGAAAGGGTTCCATCTTTAGTCCAAGCTGATGGAGCTTGCGAATTATTTGAAGTTATTGGCTTCGAAGAAAGATTGGAAGAAAATGCATTCCCTTTCAGGGGAGTTCCTGATAAACAGCACGACGTAGGTACCAAACTAGTTATTCATATCTTCTATTATATTCTCCTGTTGTAATGGAAATCCTAACCTTGATAATCTTTTCTGCAGGCCAACTTTCTTACTTCCAAAGGCCTGCAAAGTTTGATTCTTGACAAGCAAGAACTTGCTTCCAAGCGGGATCAATTTTTGGCCGAGAGGAACCAACTTGTTGTGCGCCTCCCGGTGTTGGAGGCAAAAGCAGCTGAAGGGGGAAAGCTTGAAGCCCGATTACAACAAAGTGAACAAGATAAGATAGCCCACAGCCAAGAAGCCACTCAATTACATGAGAAACTTTAGGAGGCTAAGGCTAAGTGGGCCGAGCTCCATGATGTTATGCTTGTTGTTGCAGAGCACGAGTTTGCCTTCTATGAATAAATAAATAATTTGAAGGCAGCCTTAAACTCCAACACCGAGGAGGTTAATGCTACTGAGGAAAAGAGGGACCAAATGGAGGAGAGGTTAAAGAGGTCGATGGACCAAAACCGGCTTCATTCGATTACGAATGTTGAGCTTGATGCTCGCCTCGGTACCCTGAGATATGAGAGGATGACCTCCAGGCCAAAATTTAACAGTTTCAATTAAAACTCCAAGACCAAGAGGATTCCCTCGTATTTGAGAAGACTTATACAATATACCATATGAGGAGGAAGATCTTGGAAGAGGCCAACGTGGACATGCTAATATAGATGATTGCAATGCCCAAGCTCAATAACTGGAGCTGTCTGCTCGAGAACGCCTTCCCACTCAACCCGCTGCAGCTAATTCCTTGAGTACTGGTTCTAGTATTAGGGGACCGAAGGGGAGGTTGAAGAAGAAGATGGTGAAGGCCAAGAACAGGCAACACATTTGCCCTTATCCACCGGGGAAATGCAGATCCCTCTCTCCCTTCAGGATCCGATGGCAATGATACATAGTTTCTGATCCTCTTATTTTTGTACTCTATAATTATGCCAAACTTTTCATCGAGTTTGGAACTTCGATAAATAGACTTTTTGCTTAAGTGTTGTGCAAAATATATTCCTTTCGCATTGAATTGGTTAAAGATTCAGATATGTTTTCACCCGATAGCTTTTGATTCTGGGTATGAACTCTTCCGGAACCAACCTTTTACTATGAATGTTTTATAAGAGAGGGTCCTCTTATGTTTACGGTGCTCTTGAAGAGGACGTCTAATGTTCATTCCAGCACAGGTATTCGAAGTTTTTTTTAACTTTCAAATGATAAAATCAACTTTTTGGACAAGAAAAAAGATAAAAATAAAAGGACTTTATTTATTCCTTCTATATTTAAAATTACATAAGCATTCATTTGCTAAAATGAAAAACTGCCAATACATGTGGCTAACTTGTACAACTTATTTCTACGGGGCTCCTCATACAATTCCCAGTCCTGATGAGACATTATGGTTCCCGGTTCTAGCAGTTCCAGGTTTTCGTGGCATTTTTGTTGTCGTATCTTATACTATTCCCCCCAGTGTTCAAATGCGAAATATGCGAATTGGAACACTGAAGTCTTGCTTCATCGGTGGAAACAACTTGTGAATGGTTAAATAATCTTTAGTTCGATGGTAAGCTTTGGTTTCCATTAGTGGTTTACCATAGAGCCAAAGATTATTTAACCATCCCCATAACGATTTATTATTAATGTGAAGATTTCAACTCCTTTTCATTTAAAGGTATTGTCCTTGGCGATGACACTTCTTTCCTAGTATGCTTTTCGTCGCTGCCTCGTTAAAAACCTTGCCAGAAAAACCTGATTGGGATAAAAACTGGTCGAAAGGAAAAGCAGTGCAACACATACTTTCAGTATTGATAAGATCCATGAGCAATAATACATTTTAAGGTGAGTCACACTCCAATTGCTGGAAAATTTGACTCCATCTTGATTTTCCAACTCGTACGACCCTTTACTGGTGATAGCTATAAGCCGGTAAGGACCTTCCCATGTTGGACCCAGCTTTCCGGCGTTGACTTTCTGAGTGTTCTGAGTCACTTTTCTCAAAACCAAGTCTCCTACTTTGAAGTAGCGGAGATTGACCCTCCGATTATAATATCTTTCCGTCATTTTCTTTTGGGCCACCATCCTTACGTATGCCAAGTTCCTGCATTCTCGAGCAAATCCAGCTTCACCAGCAATGCCTCATTGTTTGCTTCTTCATTTTTTCGGGAAAAATGTAGAGTCGGTTCCTCCACTTCTACCGGTATTAGAGCTTTCATGCCATTTTCGAAAGAGAAAGATGTTTCTCCTGTGCTTGACTTTGCCGTTGTTCAATATGCCCACAGTACTCCCGGTAGCTCATCGAGCCATTTGCCCTTAACATCTTCTAAACTTTCTTCAGGTTTTGAATGATTACCTTGTTGGTTGATTTCGCCTGCTCGTTAACACTGGGATGGTACGGCGAAGATGTAATTCTCTTGATATTCAATCCTTCCAAAAATTTGGTGACATTTATGCCTATGAATTGCGGCACGTTATCACAAGCAATCTCCTTCAGTATTCCAAATTAGCAGATTTTGTGGTTCCATATGAAGTCCATCACTTCATACTCACTGATCTTTTGGTAAGGACCTGCCTTAACTCATTTAGTAAAGTAGCCAGTAAAACTAACAGAAATCTTACCTTTCTAGGACCTGGTGGTAGAGGACCAATTATGTCCATCCCCCATTTATGAATGGAAACAGGGACAACACCGAATTCAAGAGTTCTGCCGATTGGTGTACCAATTGTGCATGGCGTTGACACTTGTCACACTTCTGAACGAACGTCTTTGCATCCTGTTCCATCTGAGACCAATAGTAACCTGCCCTGATTAACTTTAGAACTAATGAATCTTCACCAAAGTGATTCACGTAGACTCCTTTGTGAATACCCCTCATCACGTAGTTTGCCTCCGAGGCCCCCAGACACCGGGCCAATGGTCCTTGATATGATCTCCTGTATAACTACCCATATACGAGGAGGCAGAAACGAGCCGCTTTGGTGCGTAGTGCCAGGGATGCCTTCGGGTCTTCTCGTAATTTGCCATGCCAAAGATATTCGACGAACGCATTCCTCCAGTCCCAGACTAGGTTGGTTGAATTGACTTCGCAGTAACCATCCACATCCAATATCAAATGCAAAAGTTGAACGGCAGTACTGAAGTGAGATCCTTTCATCTCCGTGGATGACCCCAGCTTAGCCAATGCATCTGCTTCCACATTCTCTTCTCTCGTAATGTATATGATCGACCATTCCCTGAATTGTGCAAGCAATGCTTGAACCTTGTTTACATACTGTTGCATGTGTTCCTCCTTTGTGTCAAAAATTATGTACACTTGGTTCACTACCAGCTGGGAATCACATTTGATCTCGATGACCTCGGAGCCAAGTCCCTAGACCAGTTAAAGTCCTGCAACCAAAGCCTCATACTCAGCTTCATTGTTAGTTAAGGGAACAGTCTTAACGGCCTACCTCAGGGTTTCTCTCGAGGGTGTGATTAGAACTACCCCGAGAACGGATCCTTTTACATTGGAAGCTCCATCCATAAACAAGGTCCAAACTCCTGATGTCATTTCCGACACCAGCACTACTTCCTTAGCGGCCAAGGGTATTAATCCGGGATTGAAGTCGCCACAAAGTCAGCCAAAACTTGTGACTTGATCGTAGTCCTGGGCTTGCACTTAATGTCGAACTCACTAATTTTGACTGCCCATTTAGCCAAACGGCCTGACAACTCAGGCTTGTGAAGGACATTCCTTAAGGGAAAGGTTGTCACAACTGTTATCGTGTGGCACTGAAAATAAGGCCTGAGCTTTCGAGAGGCGACTACGAGAGCTAAGGCCAGCTTTTTGAGGTACGGATAACGAGTCTCCTCTACCGATAATATTTTGCTAACATAATAAATAAGAAATTGCATTCTTCTTCCTCTCGAACTAAAATGGCACTTACCTCCACTTCCAAAACCGCTAGACATATTAGCAAATGCTTATCTTCCCCCCGTTTTGATAGTAACGGGGAGATGGATAAGTACCTTTTTAGGTCTTTTAAGGCCTGTTGTCATTCCGGAGTCCATTCGAAATTGTTCTTCTTTTTCAAAAGTAAAAATAAGTGATGGAACTTTTTGGAGGATCTCGAGATGAATCTACTTAGGGCGGCCAATCTTTCGGTTAACCTCTGTACGTCATTTACATTTTTCAATTGGTTCGGAATGTCCTCGATAACTTTTATTTTGTTGGCATTTACCTCGATCCTCTTTGTAAGACTAGGAACCCTAGAAATTTTCCGGAACCAACCCCGAACGCATAGTTTTCTGGGTTGAGTTTCATGGTATGCTTCCTCAAGATATTGAAGGTTTCTTGAAGGTGTTTCAAATGATCCCCTGCATTCAAAGACTTGACTAACATGTCATCAATGTACACCTCCATTGTTTTTCCTGTATGATTTTCAAAGATTTTGTTAACTAGCCTCTGCTAAGTGGATCCGGCATTCTTAAGCCCAAATGACATCACGTTATAGCAATATGCAAAGTTCGTTATGAAAGAGGTTTTTTCTTGATCCTCCGGGTTCATCTTGATTTGGTTGTACCCGAAGTAAGCATCTAGGATACTCATTAACTCGTGCCTGGTCGTGGCATCAATCATTTGATCAATATTTAGCAATGAGAACAAGTCTTTAGGGCACGCTTTATTTAAATCCTTATAATCTACGCACATTCTAAACTTGTTATTCTTTTTCAGAACCACAACTACACGGGCTAACCATTCTTGATATTTTACCTCCCGTATGGAACCAATATTAAGTAGTCGGGTTACCTCCTCTTGACAAACCTGTTATTGACCTTGGCAATTGGACGTTTCTTCTGCCATACCGGTGGGAAGTTTGCGTCCAGGCTTAATTTGTGCACGATCACTTCTAATGGGATATCTGTCATATCTGAGTGCGACCATGTAAAACAATCTGCGCTAGCTTTAAGAAAATTTGTAAATTCGAACCCGAGTTCGGGATTGAGTCCCGTTCCCAAGTGAAACTTCCTCTCCAAGAACTCTTCAAATAAGTCCACTTTCTCGAGTTCATATGCGGTCGACTTAGTCACCTCTGTCTCCTTTGGTACTTGAAAGCATCTCGAAACTTGATAGGATTCTGATGACCCCTCGCTCCTATCATCTTCGTTCGGAGAGGGAGAAGGCATCGGTTCCCGTGATTACTATTTGGTGAGCTCCTTTCCCTTGCTGCTGGAAATAGTTACTACGTTCATCTCCCTTGCAGCCGGTTGATCTCCTCTTATCTGTTTGATTCCCTCCGGGGTTGGAAATTTCAACAACTAATGATACGTTGAGGGCACAGCCTTCACTTCGTGTATCCACGGCCTCCCGAGGATTACATTGTAGCCATGTCGCCATCTACTACTTCGAATAAGGCGGTATTGGATACCCCTTCAGCGTTCGTGGGAAGTAGGATCTCTCCTCGAGTTCTCACACTTGTCAAATTGAATCCAGCTAAGAGTTTTGTTGTCGGAATGATGCTTCCGATCAGCTTTGATTGCTCCAGCGCTCTCCATTGGATGATGTTGGCTGAGCGTCATGGGTCAATCAAAACACGCTTAATTTTGAAATCTAAAACATTAAGAGAGATTACCACAACATCATGATGTTGGAGAAGAAGTCCGTCAGCGTCTTCTTTCGTGAAGGTGATATCATCCTCTGTGGCTTCCCGGAGTCTCTTGTTGTGAGTCACTGATATCTTTGTTTTTCTTCGCCGCCGATAAGGTTACACCGTTGATTTTGTTCCCTCCGAAAATCATGTTGATAGTCAACCGACGGGAGTCTTCTGCCGCCTTAGAAGGTTCTACATTGTCCCAACTTCAGTCGTAGTTGTTCTTGGCTCGGTCGCTTAAGAATTCCCTAAGATTGATCTTCAACAATGTCATCACCTCTTCATGTTGCTGGCAGCCCTCAGTTCTATGACCGTGAATCCCATGAGATTCACACCACAAGTTGGGTTCCTTCTGGCTGAGATCGGATCTGATTGGCTTCGGGAATCATGCTTCTTTGATATTTCGTATCGCCGATACCAACTCCACTAAGTTGATGTTGAAGTTGTAATCCGATAACTTGGGATATGCGGAGTCCCGGCGCCCCGAGACCTCTTTTTCTTGTAACGACCTGCTGTTCCAGCCATGGTCAGCTCTTCTATCGGGAGCGAACCTATCCGAGGAGAGAAATCCTTTGCTATTGCGTCCCTCAGTTCTTTCATATGGTAGGAAAGGACATTTAGAAGACCACTGATCCATATCGAAGTTGCTTTTACCCACGGTAGGCACCAAACTCTTTACCCGTAAAATGGTATAGTTAAATTTGTTACGTGGTTATAGACAAGCGAACCGATTTGATCCAAAAATTAATAAAGAAATAAGACTTAAAAAATAGCAATTGAAATTAAACAAGATGACGAACCTAGCTCGGAGCACAATGTCTCCGAGGGAAAAAGTGAAAGTAATGATAAAGTGCAAGTAAAGTTTGTTTAATTGAGAGCGAAAGTAAAATATAGCACATGTTTTGCCATGAGTTTTTCGTGTGTTACATGTCATGGGCTGCTTTCCAGCCACGCCCCATGACCCCCTGGACGCGCCCCGTGGCGTCTTCTCAAGCCTCCCAACGCCTAACACCACGGTCGGCCCCATGGTCTCGGCAGCGTCAGGTGACAAGCGCGCATGTGCCTCTATCGCCCCACTAAAACTCCTTGCCGGTGCCCAGCGGCTTGCGAATGCCAACAGCGCCGCTCACACAAATAATGCCCCGCGCACAGACAATGCAGCGTGCACCTATCATGATCCAAGTGCCAGCGCCCAGCTACAGGCAGACACCACTAGTGTCGCGCGCGCCGACAGCAATGCGCGTGCAGACCCTGATGCTCAAGACAAAGTTGGTGCCATTGGACTTATTTCTACCTTGTAGAAGTCTAAGTCCTTTCATTGTAAGTATAGAGTAGTTTTACTTCATTTTACATTCAGTGTGCCCCTACAGCTTTCATAGGTCAACTCATGTAACTTTGGTTTATATTTTTTTAAGCATTAATAGGGGGGATCAAGCATTCAAAACTTTCTAGCAAGCAAACAATTCTCTGTACAGATGTCTCTCCCCCTCGACACCGCGTATAGCTTTCATTTATGCAATCAAGCTTTTTTTCATTCTCAATTCTCTTTTCTGCTCTCAGTTGCTCACGACATTGGTTTTTCCGTACGGCACTGACAATCTAGTCTAGCGTACGGAGGGGACCTCAGTTAGCGGACAACAACTGTATTGACTACTGCTGTTCGGGTTCGGGTTCGGTTTCCCCTTCCAAAGAACCTCAAGAAGGCGCCGCGTAACAGTTGGTATCAGAGCCTAGGCTCGATATTAGCCGAGGGAACACATTTCCATTACCATCATTTCTGACCATGGTAAATTACGGGATCGCATCACGACCCTCGAAGAAACGGTTGACGTACTACGACCCATCGTGGATACGGGGCCTGAATTAAGAACCAGCCTAGTACAAAGGTTGGACGACCTGGACAGCAGAATGGGGCAGGCCGAAGTTGACATTGCAAACCTTAGTTGGGACTCTGAGGAAGATCGGCAAACAGCAGCCGTTGAGGCAGCTAACATTCATGGTAAATTCAAGGACCTCCAACATGAGCGTGCCGAAGATTTAGCCCATCGGGAAGCAGAGGCAGACAGAATAACTCCCATGCAGCAAACCATAGACAACTTGACATGCCAGCTCAATGTTGCCAATGCTGCCCTTCATAGCCTGCTCAGAGGAGGCGACAACCATATCAGGGGTGCCATGAACATTGACCCCGTGCCACAAAAGCTGAAAATTCCTGAGCTAAAGTGATACAATGGAGCTCGGGATGCTAAAGAAGTGGAGAATTTCATCTTCGACATCGAGCAGTACTTCGATGCCGTAGGACAATTGGAAAAATCCAAAAAGGTAGCAACTGCTGCCATGTATCTTCAGGGCGATGCTAAACTCTGGTGCCGAGTGAAATATGAAGCTATTAGGGCCGGCGAAGATACTCTCCAGACATGGGCGGAACTTAAGGCAGCCATACACCTACAGTTCTGCCCCGAAAATGTGGAATACAATGCACGGAGAAAGCTGCGGGAACTCCGCCAGACCAGGTCAGTGCGGGATTACGTGCGGAAATTCTCCGCGCTCATGCTAAATATACGAGACATGGGGGACAAAGACAAACTCTTCGCATCCATAGAAGGTTTGAAACCTCATGCCCGTGTAGAGCTGCAACGACAAAGGGTAGATACCCTGTCCAGGGCGATCCAAGCTGCAGAATGCCTTCGGGATTATCATTTGGAAACTCTGAAGGATAGGTCCTAGCCGCCTATCCGAGGGGGATACAACAGGATCCAACCAAGCAATGGTGGCCCTAGCAGAAATAGGGGAGATCGAGGTGCATCCAAATCTAAGACTCCTTCATCAAGCAGCAACAGCGCTGCATCAGTCAACAACAATCAGGCGAGAAAGCACCCCTTCAGAATGCCATCATTGCGGCGGGCAACATTGGAACAATGAATGTCCACATGCACAGATCAATGTTCATCAGACTGTGGAAGATGGATCAGATAACGACTCAGACGACGCAGAGCAAGTTGGTGCCTTCAACGCATTTGTTGGCTCCATCCCTAATACCTTGGCGGGAACCAGTGCTAGTGACCCTGAGAAGAACGCCACCCCCAATCACCAAAATAGGGAAAGAGAAGGCGGATGAGAGGCCTCCCACCACAAAAGAGAGGACCCTCATGTTCATCGAAATGAAAGTAAACGGCAAACCCATCCGAACAATGATAGACATGGGTGCTACCCACAACTACTTAGCCTCGACTCAGGTAGAGCGCCTCGGTCTAGTTGTGAAGAAGAGCAGGGGCCGTGTCAAGACTATCAACTCACCAACCCAGCCAGTGAGTGAAATAGCCAAAGAAGTGCCAATGAAGCTTGGCCCATACAAGGGAAGATTCGACCTACTCATAACTATCATCGATGACTTCGAGCTGATAGTGGGATTGGAATTCCTGAGGCAAACCAACACCATACCGGTACCATATGCCGACATGCTCCTGATGATGGGAGACAACGGGGCCAAACCCCGCATCATTCCATGCAAACCCATAAAGATGGCTGCTGAAAACATCTCGGCCATGCAATCGATAAAGGGAGTCAAAAGACATGAACCCAAGGTTCCAGCTACCCTCAACATCAAAAATAAAAAATCACATCATCGGCATCAAACAAATGATGGTGCCCCTCAGTGCGCGAAGACTTGTTAAGCATGCCAGAAGGGCAAGTCGGACCGCCCAGCACATGCGGGACTCAGGGAGCCGCTACCTGTCCCACAGAGACCATGGGAAAGCATCTCCCTCAATTTCATCACAGCATTACCCAAGGTCGGTGATCTTGCAACTATTCTTGTTGTGGTAGACCGATTTTCCAAGTATGCCACATTCATAGCAGCCCCACAAAACATATCGACAGAAGATACAGTACTCTTCTTCTCTCATATTGTCAAATATTGGAGCATGCCCAAAGACATCATTAGTGACTGCGACTCACGGTTCACTAGCAAATTTTGGATCCATCTCTCTGGGTGCCTCGAATCCACATTGAGCCACAACTCAAACTTTCATCATCAGGCAGATGGCCCGATAGAACGGTTCAATGACATGCTGGAGGAATATCTTCGCCACTTTGCAACCAGGTCACAGAAGAATTGGGTGAAGCTTCTGGATGCTGCTCAACTGTGTTTATTTACAAAAGTGCGCCATTACAAATAAAAGCGCTTTTGAAATTGTTACGAGACAGCAATCGCTACTCTTACAGACTGTGAATGCACCAAACATGCCCAAATCGCCTCAAGCTGCCAGTTGCTCGAAAGAATGGAAGATAACCATAGAGATAGTGCGGAGTTATCTTGTCAAAGCCCAAGAGAGGGCAACGAGGTATGCCGAATGAAACCTTTGCTTTATCCAACATCAAGCAGGAGAAAAAGTGATGGTAAGAATTCCAAAGCGGTACTTATTTGTATAGAGGACCCATGACCCTCGCCTATTGCAACAATACATCGGACCCATGTCCATCGAAAGACGCATTGGGAAAGCCCCATACCAGGTCAATACTCCAGCTTGGTGGAAAATGCATCCAGGCTTCGATGTCAGCCGCCTCAAATCATTTCGGAAAGACATGGAACATCAGTTAGAAAGCCACCCCACAAGACCGAAGGGAACAGACCTCCCAACCAACAAGAGCCTGACCAATCATCATCATCATGCAGGTAAGGCTCTGAGGACGTCACCAACTCAGGTGGGGGAGAATGTCATGGGTTGCTTTGCAGCCACGCCCCATGACCCCTTGGACGCGCCCCGTGGCATCCTGGAAAGCCTCCTTACGCCTAACGCCATGGTCAGCCCCATGGTCTCGGCAGCGCCAAGTGACAAGCGCGCATGTTCCTCTGTCGCCCCACCGAAACTTCTTGCCGGCGCCCAGCGGCTTGCGAATGTCGACAGTGCCGCGCGCACAAACAATGCCGCGTGCACGGACAATGCCGCGCGCACCTATCATGATCCAAGTGCCAGCGCCAGCTGCAGGCAGACACCAATAGTGCCGCATGCACCGATAGCAACGCGCGCGCAGACCCTGATGCTCAAGACAAAGTTGCTGCCATTGGACTTGTTTCTACCTTGTAGAAGTCTAAGTTCTTTCATTGTAAATATAGAGTAGTTTTACTTCATTTTACATTCAGTATGCCCCTACAGCTTTCATAGGTCAACTCATGTAACTTTGGTTTATTTTTTTTAAGCATTATTAGGGGGGATCAAGCATTTAAAACTTTCTAGCAAGCAATCAATTCTCTGCACTGGTGTCTCTCCCCTTCTACACCGCGTAGCTTTTATGTAATAGCTTTCATTTATGCAATCAAGTCATTCTCAATTCTCTTTTCTGCTCTGAGTTGCTCACGATATTGCTTTTCCTGTACAGCACTGACAATCTAGTCTAGCGTATGGAGGGGACCTCCGTTGGCGGACATCAATCATACTGACATCGATTGCTTAGCCTTACGTTGCCTTTCCAAAGAACCTTAGGAAGACGCCGCATAACAGTTACAATGACTGCTGAGCCTGCTATTTATAGCTATGCCTAGGGAAACAAGATCCTAGGATCAAGCCCCACTTAAATGATAATAAAGGAGTCATGAAGAATATATAACGGCAGGCCATAAATGCAGATATTCCCTGCAATGGTCGCTCATTTAATGTTAGAGAATATTCCTCATTGAATGCTATCCGATGACAAATACTCGATCTGCTCTCATTAACTATGCTCCCTTCGAGATTTATCCGACATCGATTGCAGTGGTTGTACCCACTACTAATTGTTATTTGACTTGTCTTTTGCTTATGCTCGGTTCCACGTGTCATGCTACCATTCGGCCATTTATTATGAATCAATTTTAGCCCATACAACCTCTCCGCTGTTTAAAAAAAGGATAGTGATAAATAACTCATTGCTTTTCCAAGATGTCAAACGAAATCAGTTTGGTACTGTGGAATATATTTGGAACAAGTGGAAGTAAGTTATTTTGGAAAAATTATTTATAAACCGAACATAGGGTAAGAAAAGTTATTTTGTGTATACCAAAAAATCTGTTCCTCAAAATTTACGAAGAAACGCCACCTAAGATAGTCCACGTGGCTGCTCGTGAAACGCCAGGGAGAGTGCTAATCACGAGATTCTGGTCTCCGCTCACCTCACCTCCTCACCTTTGCCTGTCACTCAATAAACTCGACTCATCAAATAAAATCTCGCCTTTCTCTCTCCTCTCTTCTCTTTCTCTCTCTTGGTTGTGTTCACGTCGTTCATCCATTTCACATCTCCTCTCTTCAATTAATTCCTATTTATAAATTCAACTCACTATGCCAGCTCCTGTTACTTTCATCCCTTGATTCATTTCTGTTCCAGTCTTCAATTTTTTTCCCTTTTGACTTTTACTTCACGATTCCGATATGGAAAAATGTCGTTTGGTTCTGTTTCTTGCCGCGATTTCTTCAGTTTTCCGACTTCTCCATGCCACCTCCGGCGACTCTGATCCCATTTACCAGTAAGTTCTGCTCTAATTCTTCTTTTTTAAACTACCTGCACTTGCTCAAGTTTCCTAGCTTATTTATTGCATTTAAATTACTAGTGGTTTGATACTATGTTAGTCCCCAACTTATATGTTTGATTTGGCTGGTAGATTGTGTAATTCTTATAACTTTTGGGATTTAGCAGCTCGATACAGTACGAATCCACTAGACAGTTAAATAGGAAGAATACGGGTGCGTTTGTAGGGAGGAAATGTTTTTACGTAGGAAAACCATTTTATGGAATAATGTTGGGTATAAAGCCGGTGACATATGGTAAATTTATAAGGTGGAGGATAGAGTAGGAGGTTAAGGTTTTCCAGTTATTTTGGATATTAAAAGAATGATAATAATGTCAAAGTTTAAGCGTGCAACACTCACCTCTGCTCAAGCCTTGGTGTGCTAGGTGATTTCTTCCGGTCTGCCTAAGCCTTGGCGCGCAGAGCCACCCAGTACCTATGCGGGTGGGAGGTAGCAGTTACTCTGTGGAATAGTCGAGGTGTGAACAAGTTAGCCCGGACACCACCGTTATAAAAATATATCAAAGTTTAAGTTGAAAATTATATTGAGTAGCGATGGGATATTTATAAAGGACAATAACTTTTGCTCATAAGGACAAATAGTCATTTGTGCTCTTTTGGTAGTAAACGTCTTCCGTCATACCAAACACTGTTAAACACCTTTTCTGGCAATTAATGCTTTTTAAAAAAAAATTGATAGATGAGTCGTTTAGGATTCGAAGTGATGCTGCTGTCTCACTTTATTAGTGTGTGCTTGAAAGATATATATGGGAGATGGAGAGTTGTTTTTTTGTTGCCTATGTATTGTTGAAATCACATTCTAAGGAGAACGTAGAGTCATTGAGTGTTTATGTTGTGATAAAGAAGCTATGTGTTGCTTCACCCGTGGAATTTTCGTCCTTGCTAATCCAAAGAAATGGACCTGGATTTCTAGAGGAACCGGTGGGAGTCAATTGATCTTTCTCTTGTCGAAAGTTAAAACCTTGTATATTGTGCCTTACACGGAAAGTGTAATCATGGATTAAAATGCTCTATCATCAAGGAACCTGCTATCATTAAGAACTTTGTCCTTTTTAAACAAGCAGCAATTAGACGTAACTTTTCAACCATTTAGATGTTGATGTTGGTCTTCCAGAGCTGCTATCACTTGACCTTTGGATTTAAGTTCCTAAAATTACAAGTCATACAAATAAGTGATGTCGAATGATGGTGGCATCTAGAATGGAAAAGGGTTTCGGTTCGGTTTGGTTTGGTTTTGTTTTGCTTTATTTTTGGAGATTAATGTGTGTTTGGATTTGGTTTTGGAAGAATTGACTACTGGAAATGTTAGTCCCTTATAGAAGTACACCTGAGTTTATTGAAGGACAATGCGTCTTTCGCTGATGTTTCCTTATGATATATATTTCCAAGTTGGTTTAATGAGATAAACTTAAACAGGCTCACCCTCTGTTTCTATTTTACTTCGGTAAATTAGTGACCGTTGTATGAAGTAAAATAGATGAGCAAGCTGCAAACAAGAGTTCGCTAACATTCTTAACAACATTTACTTTATCCTCTAATACGGAGTATTGAAGTAGTATGGACCCAAACAGAGCATTTAAGGTATTGAGGATTCATACAACGGACTCCAACTAGTTTGGGATTGAGCCATAGTTGTTGTTGTTGGCTTCACAAGACCTAACGTTCACCATATTTTCATATGCTTGGCTTTTGAGAAGGTTGGTTTTTTTTTTTTTTTT
>MCJB01017875.1:0-34650 GCA_002018475.1 Nicotiana obtusifolia | reverse complement strand
GGAGGGAGCTAAGATGTGTACAGAAACAATTTTGTTTGTCTTTTTTCTTTCCAGCGACCAACTTCACACACAGATTAAGGGAACATTTTTGGTGGTCAAATAAGTGTCCCATGTGTCATGTTGCCAATATAGTTACAGGAACCCTAACTGATTATGTTTAAGCGGTAGTGGCTCTTTATGTCATGAATTTGTTACATGATAATGCATGGTGTAGAAGCTGAAGTTGCCAGATTATATTGCAGGATTAAACACCAAAGTCTGTGTTGCTATGTGCATGGTGCAGTTTACTTTATGGGCGGTCTGGGCAGCTTTTACTCGCCATCCATCACGCCGGAAGTTGTGGCTTGTGGTGACTGGTGGAGTCCTTTCTACACTCCTTAAGATATTTGACTTTCCTCCCTATATGGGATATGTGGACGCTGATGCTCTATGGCACGCTATCTCCCTTCCCCTGGCGTACTTGTTGTGGAGTTTTGTTAGGGATGACAGTGAATTTGGAACAACTACTCTCATCAAGAAAGCTAAGTAGAATGAGCGGCACGCCATAATGAAAGGGTGTCCAAAGTAATTTCCATTCAGGTGTTTGTTAGTTTTTGGTTGGTTGTCTCTTTTTTCTTGCATGTATGCATTTGTGGAAATGCCTGGTCATGCGAGTTTCTGTTTTTCCAACTTCAGCAGGCCTAGTTCAGTTGCATTTTTTGATTTCCACATCTTTCTCCAATGTCTTGTAAAACATATCTGAAGTTGTACTTGGCTAAGCTTATGTTATTGTAGCTTGTATTTTATGCATTTATTTAGTGTGAAGTTCTTTCTGTACCTTGGGCACAGCATGAAGTCATTTTAAGCTCCTTGAGAGAATTAGTTAAGAGTGGTTTCTGTATTTTTAAACGGTGTTGTGTCAGTTTTGGAGTGCCTAGTGCTTACAGGCTATAGCATATATATTTAATTGGTCATGTTGCTAATGTCATTGTATATAATCGTTCCAAAGGTCCCATTTTAACCACTCAATTGCAATGGGAAGGGGTTTACATCTTCAGTCTAATAAAACTGGGTTCGAGCATTGCTTGCTTCCCTATGGAGTACTTTTCTGTCATCTGTTGGATTTTTGCTTTGCAAGGGGAGACACAGGAATAGTGTAGAATGTTCACACTTACGAAGGTGCATAAGTAAAATACTTCCCTTCAAATGATAGTTCGTCACTTTAAATTACTTTTTAATTTTTTTTTTTTGCTTGTTTTGCTATGCTATATGTCTTCTGGATTTCTAGTTCTATCATACTATTTTAGTTGCAATAAGTGAGAAGATGATGATTCTAAATTAATCATATACCTAATTTTTGTTTTGATTTGTCGTAATCTATATTGAGAGAGCAATACCACCAAGAACTAAAGCTTTCAGATGACTTGCATTGTGCAGTGATGATGAAGTAAAAGATAATGCGCGTGCTGAAAATCACAAAATAGGTTGACAGTTGGGTACACGTTTGTGTTGTTCATTTGGTATGTTGATTTTTTTAACATGAGAATTGCGTAAGTTTTGTGATATATTAGGGTCTGTCATTCTGTTTTAAAGGGTCAGTATGCATCTACTACGAGGATGCTCACTAGCTTTGTGGAGTAGTCTTTTTCCCAAGATTGGTAGGTGATAAATGACACGATCCAAGATAGCCAACTTGCTCCTTGGATGCAGTTGATGACTACTTTGGCAATTAGAGGCTATGTGTGTAATTTGAAAGAAGCTGGCGGACATGGCGGCTCATATTAAGGACCAACATCTTTTTGGGTCCCCATTTTGTCCTCTTTTCTTATACTACCTACTTATAAGAAACTAGAAAGCAGAAACTCAAAACTGCTCCTTTTAAAGGGGTAGCCATATTGCTCTGGCTTTGGTAGGGTAACGTGTCAGATAGTAATAAGTTATCTTTAAAATAATAATTGCCTCCATGCCCTAAATTAGCCAAATTTATGCTGTTTTATGATCAAATATAATTTATATGATGAAGATATCAGCTTAATTAACTTCCAAAATCGCTTTCTCGAAAATTTTCATTTTCTAAAAAGTTATCAAGTGCCTCTATAAAAGAATTTTAGTGAATTGTTTTATGTAACAAATTAAAGGTCCTCTCCTTGTTGAACTCAAACTTCATTGGTAGCTGGTTCATAATGTCTTTTATGTTCTCGACCATAAAATGCTTGGCACCACAAAGAATAATACTAATAATCTTGAGGTACGAAATCCATATTTGGGGTTTATTTCGTTTTCAGTTCTTTCTTACACTGTTTACGAAAATGATATATGTACGCACATTCATTTGTTTATTTATCTGACATTATGAGCTTTCCCTTTAAGGCACTAAAGGTAAAAAGCAAAGCAATTGAGTGTTTTCCAAAAGAGAGAATGACCTTTGTAACCTATGCTTATGCTTTTATAGAACCCGACATCCTTGATTTTTAAAATTGTATTACGCATATTGGAGCCTTTTGAGTAATTAGTCCAACTTTACGACATGTCCAAAGCATTGAGCTTGAGTATGTTAGAGACCTATTATATGTTTTCTTTTTTTCCAATTCAAATAAGAAATTTTCTGTCTTGTTTCCACAGAGCATACTACCCTTCTCGTTTTCTCAGATTCCTACCATTTCCATTGCCTGTAGCCGAATTTGGAGCAGTCTTCTGCATGAGTAGGAAAAACTGATAATCTAAAATGACCAATTCGGTTAATACGACAAACTAAGTGTCATTCTTCTAGATTTTGTTTCAGAGGTAGGCCAAGTCTCACACCAATATAACATAAGTAAGAAAATGGGAACTTGATGATGTTGTCCCATCCAAACAACAAAAGAATAATGATATGTCTCGTGGTCCATTCGATATCCTTCTGATCTTTCTTTTTAATTTATAGGTGATCATACTCTAATAGAGTTTAGTCAGTACCATGAGCTACAACATTTACCGTGCTATCTCCAGCACTATAATTATAAAGGTGTACCAAACCGACGTTTATTTATGGTGTTAGTTGAGTATTAATGATGTGCAGAGAAGTACTAGTTAGTGTTGTAAATGGCTCATTCGAAACGCCCTTAGATCCTAAAGTTCAGAAAATCTTTAGGTAGGTGCTTCAGCTCATTTAGGTTACAGTTCGGTACTGTATGTAAGGCACTAAGGTATGTGTCTCACTGCTCATAAGTTCTATCTTAAGTAGAGTAGTATTAAATACTCTTTATGTTTCAAAATGATTGTTCTAGTTTGATTTGATACAAACTTTAATAAAGAAGGGAAGACTTTTGAAATATGCGGTCTTAAATAAGTCATAATACTTATATGGTTATAAAACTTTTGAAACTTGTGATCTTAAATCTGCCATAACATTTGTGTGGCTATAAATACTTCATATTAAGGAAATATTTAAATGTGTCGATCTTTTTGAAACAGACTAAGAATAATGCTAGTCTTTGTCCGGTAGTGCTTTGTTAATGATGTGCAGAGAAGTATCAATTGATAGATTATGATAAGCAGCGGAAGCAATCCAGTATCAAAATAACATGTAATCTAGACGACTAGCATTTATGGAGTTTTACGGGTTACCTCTTGAAGCATGAACAAAGCTCCTCTATCACGTGAACTTTAAGTTCCACAACGTCTCAATGGAATCTCCACCGCCCGCACAATTGCGATCCCCGAACGTTCCACGGTCTTCTATTGTGTTACCCAAATAATATCCGAAAATAATAATTTTGTGTGGACGAAATTTCTAGGAAAATATGGCTGAAAATTTCAGCCACCATGTCTCTGTCCCTCTAGGTGGAAAACCTTATGTATTTATAGTACATGTTCAAAGGGTTAAAACTCTTTTTCAAAACCTGTTGGGTTTTCTTTTCCACCAGGAAAAGGATTCCTTTATTTTATATTATTTAGGCACAACAAGGTTGAACACTGATACAACCTTCCGATACAAAACATAATCTCAAACAGTACACTTCCCAAAAACTGAGTCATATGCACTATAGAGTAAATCTAGTGTAACTATTACATCACTGTTTGAAAGAACTACAATAGTAAACAGAATAAAAAGGAAGTCTGAGGCCTGCAGACGTGGAGAAGGTATACCTTGAAGTCTCATAAGCAGTAACTACAAATAATCTCTAACGACCGGCACGAGCAGACGTACCTGGATCTGCACAAAAATAAATATGCAGAAGCGTAGTATGAGTATATCACAACGGGTACCCAATAAGTATTAAGCCTAACCTCAGTAGAGTAGTGGCGAGGCCAAGTCAAGACACCTAGTAGGATATAAATAAGCAGTATGAAAATGTAATGCAGATATGTACTGGAAAGTGAAGGAATAACTGATACGAAACAAGATAATAGCATGAACTAGTACCGGAAATCAACAATGGATATAGCATAAATGAAGCAACTAAAGGGGCTACAATGATCATGTACAGACAATAACTGCTAGAACAATAAAGAAAGAAACAACAAGAAGTATTCCCGCCAAAACTCTTTGAAACATGAATAAACAACAAGAATCACAACGAGGTACTGCCTCGTGTATAATGAAATCAAAATCGAGGTACCGCCTCATATAATCAAGAATTACAACTGAGGTACCGCTTCGTATTCACATTCCTCAATTTCAATCACAGTCATTCCTTATACTGCTGCGTAAGCCTTACATTTGAAATAGGTTTTGAAAAATAATTTTTTTGAAATAGCTACACGCGCTTTAGCCCACATTATGATGCCGCGTGGCTTCACGTAATTCTCTTACCAGCAACACGCACATAAGTCCCAACTTAAACTGCCGCATGCACATCAACCCCAAGCCTTATACCGCTGCATGCGTGTTAATATCACGTTACAATAATAACTCGCACCACATGTGCCCATATATCACAATTTGCCAACAATCCACAATATCAATATTTTCACAACAATGGCCCACGGCTCCACCGCAACGGGTAAAGAATATCAACAACAACAATGAATGTAAAATGCTCAAAAGGAAGATGTTTCAACAATATAATTTCGCCTCAATGTGATAACGACTTTCACTACCTCAACACCAATAATTCAACAATGAGAGACAATATATAACCACGATGTTAAATTGGAATAATTCAACAATTGTCACCTTGCGTACATGTGTATCCACTTGTCACCTTGCGTACACAGATTTCACTTAGCACAATTGAATCAAGCAATACCAATCTCTCACACGAAGTTAGACAAGATACTTACCTCAACTAGGCCAATTCAACACTCGGAAATAGATTTTCCCTTAAAATTAGCCTCCACATGACTCAAATCGAACAAAAATCGATTTAATATCATTAAACAATGCGAGTGAATTCAATTGCAATAGATAAAGCTAAGATCTTTACACTTTTCTCAAAAAGTCAACAAAAGTCAACCTGGAGCACGCCTGGTCAAAACCCGGGTCCAATGGTAGATTCCGGCTACCCATGACCCCACGAGTTAATATATTTGGTTAGTTTCAAAATCCGAGTCCAAATCGACTCTCAAAACTCAATTCCTTATTTTTCAAAAACTTGAGAAAGTTTCATAAATTTTCACTTTGATTCACATGATTTTGATGTTAAAATCTAAGATATGTTGATGGAATATGATTAGAAATGGATTAGAATCACTTACCTAAGGTTTGTAGGTAAAAGTCCTCTCTCCAAATTGCCTCCTACCGAGTCTAGGATTCAAAAATGAGAGAATAAGTTTCAAAAATCCCGTCTCCCAGCCCTTTAACCAGCTGCAGATGTCGTATTTGCAACATAGGGTTCGCATTTGTGAACCCTCGCAATTGTGGACTAAGGCTCGCATTTGCGAACCCTGACAGCTCAAGTCAACATTGCAATTGCGATGAAAGCTTCGCAATTGCGAACTGGAGGGCCATTGCAAAAGCAAACAATTGTTCGCAAGTGTGAACTGTGCTGTATTCATGTGGGTTTCGCAAATGCGAAGGGGAGGTCGCATTTGCAACAACTGCCCCTCCTCTGTCACCTTCGTAAATGCGAGCCTGGTGTTCGCATTTGCGACACTAGAGTACCGGACACTAGATTTTTGCCAACTTCAATCCAGAACATGTCTGAAACTCATTAGACCTCTCAGGGCTCCAAACCAAACATCCACACAAGTCTAAAAATATCATATGAACTCGTTTGCATGATTAAAACACCAAAATGACATCTAAAACTACGAATTAGACTCTAAAACGCATGAATTTCAAAGATATTTTCAAGAACTTCTGGAGTTACAACTAATGTCCAAATCCTATCAAATCAACTTCAAACGACACCAAATTTTACAGACAAGTTCTAAATACCATAACGGACCTATTCCAAGTCCCAAAACCAAATTCTGAGCTCAATAGCTAAAAGTTAACCTACGGTCAAACTTTTCAACGACCAAGTCCAAAATCACGATACAAGTCCAAAATCACAATACAAAGCTATCGGAGCCAAAAAAATATATTTCCGGGGTCATTTTCATAAAAGTCAAAGTTTGGTTAATATTTCTAATTTAAACTTCTAAGTCAAGAATCAAGGGTCCAAATCAACCCGAAAACTTACTGGAATAAAACTAACCCACCCCGCAAGTTATAAATTCATAAACACACGTGTGTGAAGCAATGAAAGGAATAACGGGGAGCAATTACACAAAAAGACCGATCGGGTCGTTACGTTCTCCCTCTCTTAAAATAAATGTTCGTCCTCGAATGTGCACAAGGACATAACTGGAGTGGTGAATAGATGAGGATAACGACTCCACATGTAGTGCTCGGTCTCCCAGGTCGCCTCCTCGACCGGATGACCCCTCCATTGAACCTTCACTGAAGCAATATCCTTTGGTCTCAACTTTCGGACCTGTCGGTTCAAATAGCCACAGGCTCCACAATATAAATCAAATCCTCGTCCAATTGGAGAAGTCTAGAACATGAGAGGGATCACTATAATACTTTCGGAGCATAGAGACATGGAACACCGGGTGAATTGCAGATAAACTAGGTGGCTAAGAAAGCTTGTAGGCCACCTCTCCAATTCTCGCAGGGATCACAGAGGCCCGATATACTAGGGTTCAACTTGCCCTTCTTCCCGAACCTCATCACACCCTTCATGGGTGAAACCCGGAGCAAGACTCGCTCTCCAAATGTGAATGCAACATCGCAAACCTTTCGATCCGCATAACAGTTTTGTCTAGATTGGGATGTACAAAGCCGATCCTGGATCATCTTAAGCTTATCCAAAGCATCTCGAACCAGATCTATGCCTAATAGCTTAGCGTCTCCGGCTCAGACCACCTAGCTTGAGAACGACATCGTCTCCCATAATGAGCCTCATACAGGGTCATCTGAATACTCGACTAGTAGCTGTTGTTATAGGAAAACTCAGCAAGTGGAAAGAACTGATCCTAAGCACCCCCAAAATCCATAACACAGGCGCCAAACATATCCTCCAATATCTAAATACTGCGCTCGGATTGTCTGTCCATCTGAGGATGAATGCTGTACTCAACTCAACCCGTGTTTCTAGCTCACACTGTACAGCTTTCCAGAAATGCGATATGAACTGTGTACCCCGATGAGAGATGATTTATACCGGTACGCCATGAAGTCGGACAATATGGCGGATATAAACCCGAGCCAGCTGCTCCGAAGAATAGGTAGTCACTATCAGAATGAAATGAGCCGACTTGGTCAACCTGTCCACAATCACCCATACCGCGTCAAATTTCTTCTGAGTCCGTGGGAGCCCAACAACGAAGTCCATGGTGACACACTCTCATTTACACTCGGGAATCTCAAGCCGCTGAACCAAACCACCGGTCCACTGATGCTCATACTTCACTTGCTGACAATTAGGCTCCAAGCTACATACTCCACTATGTCTTTCTTCATCCTCCTCCACCAATAGTGCTGTCTCAAGTCCTGATACATCTTAGCGGCACCCGAATAGATGGAGTACCGTGAACTGTGGGCCTCCTGAAGAATCAACTCACGCAAGGGTAGGTATAACCTGTGTATATTGGCCGGGACGTAGGCGTACACACTGTCATCGCCGATAGTAACCTCCTTGGCATCGCCGTGCTGAATCATGTCCTTGAGGACAAGCAAGTGGGGACCGTCCTGCTGACATTATAGAGAAGACCGAGAAACCACGAAGATAAGAACTCGACTGGGCTCCGACACATCCAATCTAACCAACTGGTTGGCTAAGGCCTGAACATCTAACACTAATGGCCTCTCTACTACGGTAGATATGCTAAACTACCCAAACTCTCTGCCTTTCGGCTCGAGGAATCGGTCACCGCATTGGCCTTCTCGGGATGATATAGCATGGTGATATCATAGTCCTTAAGTAGCTCTAACCATCTCCACTGATGCAAGTTAAAATCTTTCTGTTTGAACAGATGTCTTAGACTTCGGTGGTCGGTAAAGACCTCACGAGGAACACCGTACAAATAATGCTGCCAGATCTTCAATGCATGAACAATGGCTGCCAACTCCAAGTCGTGGACTAAATGATTCTTCCCATGGGTCTTTAGCTGTCGAGACACATAGGCAATCACTAACGTCTTGCATCAACACTGCGCCAAGGCAAACACGTAACGCATCACAATACACAGTATAAGACCCCGAGCCCGTATGGAACACCAACACTGGGGCTATAATCAAAGCATTCTTGAGCTCTTGAAAGCTCACCTCACACTCCTTGGACCATCTGAAAGGAGCACCCTTCTAGATCAATTTGGTCATAGGTGCAGCAATAGATGAGAAGCCCTCTACAAAATGACAATAATACCCCGCCAAACCAAGGAAACTCTGAATTTTAGTGGCTGAAGACGGTCTGGGCCAATTCTGCACCGCCTCAATCTTCTTCAGATCTACTTTGATCCCCTCACTCGACACCACATGACCCAAAAACGCCACCGAATCAAGCTAGAATTCACACTTTGAGAATTTTGCATATAACTTCTTTTCTCTCAAAGTCTGGAGCACGATCCTCAAGTGCTGCTCATGGTCTTCTCGGCTGGGGGGAGTACTCCAGGATGTCGTCAATAAACACAATGAAGAATAAGTCAAGATAAGGCTGGAGTACACTGTTCATTAGGCACATAAATGCTACGGGGGCATTGGTCAGCCCAAATGACATCACGAGGAACTCGTACTGACCATAACGAGTCCTAAAGACAGTCTTCGGAATATCTGGATCTCGAATCTTCAGGTGACGTTAACCTGACCTCAAATAAATCTTTGAGAACACTATGACACCATGTAGCTGATCAAATAAGTTATCAATGCATGAAAATGGATACCTGTTCTTCACTGTAACCTTGTTCAACTGTCGATAATCAATACACATGGGCATAGAACTATCCTTTTTCTTCACAAACAGGATCAGAGCACCCCATGACGACACACTAGGGCGAATGAAACCCTTATCAAGCAACGCTTGCAACTGCTCCTTTAACTCTTTCAACTCCGCTGGGGCCATACGATATGGTGGAATAGAAATGAGATGAATGCCCGGCAATAACTCAATACCAAAATCGATATCCCTGTCGGGCGACATGTCCGAAAGATCCACTAGAAATACATCTAGAAGGTCTCTCATTACCGGAACTAACTTAACAGGTAGGAATATCAGCACTGACATCCCTCACAAAGGCTAGATAAGCATCACACCCCTTCTCAACCATTAAGCCTTTAGAAATTATACAACCCTGCTAGGAACATAATCTAATGCACCCCTCCACAATCTAGAATAGCATGATAGGGCGACAACCAGTCCATGCCCAACATAACATCAAAGTCTACAATACTAAGTAACTATAGATCAACTCTGGTCTCAAAATCACCAATAACAACTAAACACGACCGATACACACGGTCCACAATAATAGAATCTCCAACAAGCGTGGACACAAAAAAAGGAGAACTCAAAGAATCACGAGATATATCCAATTACGAAACAAAGTACGATGATACATATGAATACGTGGATCCCGGATCAGATAAAACTGATGTATCTCTTTGGCAAACTGGAGCCATACCTGTAATGACTAAGTCTGAAGCATCTGCCTCTGTTCTACCCGAAAAAGCATAGAATATGGCCTGGCCTCCCCCTCTAGGGCGACCTCTACCTGTTCGTCCCCCACCCCTAGCTGGCTGGGCGGGTGGAGCAGCACCTGGGAAATCAATCATGTCTTGAGAAGTCTGTGGACTTGACTGAATTCGTGGATCCTGAGTAGCTTGTGGAGGTGCACCCCTCCTGAGTATGGGGCAGTCTCTAACCATGTGGCGGTTAGTACCACACTCAAAGCAAGCTCTCGGTAGGCGTGGCTGCTGGGCCTGGTCGGCTGGACTGACCGCTGAAGGCACCCTGTGTAGGAGGTGCACTGGAAAGTGGCTGAGCAAAGTGTGCAACCTGAGACCTCGGAATAGCCGGAGCACCATTAGAAGCTGGAAGTGCTGAATGAACTGGACGGCTCACATAGCCTCTACCATGACAGGCTTGTAGCTGCAGCGTGACCACCGCAAAATCCTCGCGTACCATGAGGCCTCTTGCCTCCCTATCATCTCTCTCACAGCCCTGCATACCCTCAAACCTTCGTGCAATCTCAACCACCCACTGATATAGGGTCCAACTCTCTAGCCATGCTGAATCTAATATCATAGTTAAGCCCCATGATAAATCGACGGACTCGCTTTCTAACTGTAGAAACCAAGGCAGGTGCATGTTTGGACAAATCACTTTGTCGGATAGCGTATTCCGACACTGTCATAGCACCTTGGCGTAGTTGCTCAAACTTCGCACGTGATGCGTCATGAAGAGTCTGAGGGACAAACTCACTCAAGAATTAACTCTGAAAATCGATCCCATGTAAGTAAAGCTGCATCGGCTGGGCTACCCACCTCGTACGCTTGCCACCACTAATACGTCGCTCCCTTAGCTGGAATGTAGTAAAAGCAACCCCACTCGTCTCTACAATACCCATAGTGCGGAGAATACAGTGGCACTCCTCAAGAAAACCTTGTGCGTCCTTTGAATCAAATCCACTGAAAGTAGGAGGGTGATAATTTTTGAACCTCTTGAGCCTAAGCTGCTCCTCCTCAGATGCTGCTGCCTAACCACGGGCTGAACCGGAGCAACATGCTGTACTGGTATAATCTTTGGGACCTGATCAACCTGGACCTATTGCTCTGGGGTACGGGCCGCAAGAGTCTGTGTTGCTCCCCCAGCTTGAGATATGGCTGGCGCAAGTGGGATCAACCCCGCCTGAGCTAAGGTACCGAACATGCTCAAGAACTGTGTGAGGGTCTCCTGAAGTGCTAGGGTGGCAACTGGCACCTCGGATGCCTGTCACCCAACTGGAGCTACTAGTGACTCCTTTCTCGCAGCTCTGGTAGGTGCTCTGGCTGTACCACGTGCCCTTCTTCGGCCTCTGCCTCGGCCCCTAGCCCCCGCCTCTCGTTGCTCTAGCAAGGGGCGCGGGTGTCTAATCGTCGGATCCAATAATGTGTGTTTTCACCATCTGTGAAAGAATAGAAAGTCAAAGATTCAATTTTCGAAGTCAACCAATTCGCACAATAAGTAATCGAAGAAGTAAAGTTTTCCTAACAGTTCAGTAGCCTCTCGAAGATAAGTACAGACGTCTCCGTACTGATCCACTAAACTCTACTAAAACTGCTTATGACTCATAATACTTATGAACTTAGAGCTCTGACACCAACTTGTCACGATCCTAATTTTTCTCCGTAGGATGCCGTGATGGCACCTAGTCTCTACGATTATGTAAGACTAACAAATAGTAATAACTTGGCAGAAACAATTTATCAAATAATAAAACAAAGCTGAATACTGATATATCCCTGTGATACAAAGCATAATCTCAACAGTATGCTCCCCAAAATCAGTGGAACTGAGTCATAAGCTCTATAGAATAAATATAGTATAACTACTACATCACTGTCTGAAAGAAACTACAACATTAAATAGAATAAAAGGAAAGGTGACACCGAGGCCTGCGAACGTGGAGCAGGTATACCTTGATGTCTCCCAAGCAGCAGTTACAAATAATCTTTAACGACCGGCACAAGCAGACGTACTTGGATCTGCACACAAAAAAATTGTGCAGAAGTGTAGTATGAGTACACCACAATGGTACCCAGTAAGTATGAAGCCTAACCTCAGTAGAGCAGTGGTGAGGCCAGGTCAAGACACCTACTAGGATATAAATAAGCAGTATGAAAATGTAATGCAAATATGTAAAGGAAAGTGAAAGAATAACTGATACAAAACAAGATAATAGCATGAACTAGTACCGAAAATCAACAAAGGAAACATCATAAAAGAAGCAACTAAAGGGGCTACAATGATCATGTACTGACAACAATTGCTAGAACAATAAATAAAGAAACAACAAGAAGTATTCCCACCAAAACTCTTTGTAACATGAATAAACAACAAGAATCACAATGAGGTACCGCCTCGTTTATAATGAAATCAAAACTGAGGTACCGCCTCGTATAATTAAGAATCACAACCGAGGTACCGCCTCGTATTCACATCTCTCAATTTCAATCACAATCTTTCCTAATACCACCGCGTGAGCTTTACATTTGAAATAGGTTTAGGAAAATAGTTTTTTCGAAATAGCTACACGTACTTTAGCCAACCTTATGACGCCGCGTGGCTTCACATAGTTCCCCTACAAGCAACACGTACATAAGTCCCACCTATACCGCCGCATGCACATCAACCCCAAGCCGTATACCGCCGCATGCTCGTCAATATCACGCTACAATAAAAACTCGAACCACATGTGCCCATATATCATAATTTGCCAACAATCCACAATTACCATGTTTAAAAAATATTTTAGGCATGTAAGGATAGACTAACAAAAGTAAGAATAGATTGACTAAGAGAATTAGAATACACGGATTTCACTTAGCACAATTGAATCAAACAATACCAATCCTAAGGGGTAATTCCCCCACACGAACTTAGACAAGACACTTACCTCAACTAGGCTAGGGAATTCAATTGCAATAGATAAAGCCAAGATCTTTACACTTTTCTCAAAAAGTCAATAAAAGTCAACCCGAGGCCTGCCGGTCAAAACTCGGGTCCAATGGTAGATTCCGTCTACCCATGGACCACAAGTTCATATATATTGTTAGTTTCAAAATCTGAGTCTAAATCGACTCTCAACTAAATTTCTTATTTTTCAAAAACTTGACAAAGTTTCACAAATTTTCACTTTGATTCACATGATTTTGATGTTAAAATCTAAGATATGTTGATGGAATATGATTAGAAATGGATTAGAATCACTTACCCAAGGTTTGTAGATGAAAATCCCCTCTCCAAATCGCCTTCTACCATGTCTAGGATTCCAAAATGAGAGAATGAGTTCAAAAATCCCGTCTCCCAGCTCTTTAACCAGCTGCAGATGTCGCATTTGTGACATAGGGTTTGCATTTGTGAACCTTTGCAATTGCGGACCAGAGCTCGCAAATACGAACTGTGCTATAATCCTGTGGGCTTTGCAAATGCAAAGGGAGGTCGCATTTGCGACAACTGCCCCTCCTCTGTCACCTTCGCAAATGCGAGCCTGGTGTTCGCATTTGCGACACCAGATTTTTGCCAACTTCAGTCCAAAATACTCCGGAACATGTGCGAAACTCATCAAAACCCTCGGGGCTCCAAATCAAACATCCACACAGGTCTAAAAACATCATACGAACTCGCTCGCGCGATCAAAACACAAAAATAACATCTATAACTAAGAATTAAAATCTAAAATGCAAGAATTTCAAATAAATTTTCAAGAACTTCTAGAATTATAATTAAACGTCTGAATCCTATCAAATCAACTCCAAACGACACCAAATTTTGCAGAAAAGTTCTAAATACCATAAAGGACCTATTCCAAGTTCCAAAATCACTTAAAGTTTACCTACGGTCAAAATTTTCAACTTCAAATTTTTCAAGCTTTGGCAAACTAACATAAATCAACCTACGGACTTTCAAAATCAATTCCGGGTATATGCCCAAGTCCAAAATCACGATACGAAGTCATCGGAGTCATAAAAATACAGTTCCGGGATCGTTTTCACAAAAGTCAAAGTTTGGTTAATATTTTCTAATTCAAACTTCTAAGTCAAGAATCAAGGGTCCAAATCAACCCGAAAGCTTCCTGGTATGAAACTAACCAACCCCGCAAGTCATAAAATCATAAACACACGTGTATGAAGCAATAAAAGGGGTAATGGGGGCGCAATTTACACAAAACAACCGATCGGATCGTTACACTTTCCTTATTCAATTTTCAAATTCATCCATTAAATCTTATTTAACTCCCCATGTTTAGATTCGGATACTAATCAATTCAATTAAATGACGGATAATTTAATTTATTGATTATTTTTTTTAGACTTTCGCTTAACTTATTTCATGTGTCGGATACAAAATCCACCGGCCGGGTTACACATGAAAACTTATAAGTTTTCATGAAGGTGTATCAGTCTTCTCAGAACCAAGACATAGATTACATCAGCTAACTATTACTTCGCCAATGTACAACTTACCAGGCATATTGACCCACGAAAGAAATCTCGACTTTTAATAAATCAAAATAATAATAATATACACAAATAATAATAATTATATGAAGATTAAGAGTATAAGTACATTTAATGGCTAAAGAATTTATTTTATCAAGTAAGTATAAAATACTTATCTCTATTGGTCCATTCAATACATACAAACTGTACAAGCACGAGAAGTTGGAATTAAGACATTCCAATAATCAAGATAAATTATATTTAATCTTGTGCTACAATCATTCCTGATGGTTTGTCTAATTCCATCTTTAGATTGTGAACTCATACTTTATACTTATAAGAACCGATGATTTAATCTTTCGTGTATGAATTAAGACATTCCAATAATCAAGATAAATTATATTTAATCTTGTGCTATAATCATTCCTGATGGTTTGTCTAATTCCATCTTTAGATTGTGAACTCATACTTTATACTTATAAGAACCGATGATTTAATCTTTCGTGTATAAGCTAAACTCTATACACCAAATCATCTAGTATATAAGCAAAGGACACAGGCAAATATATGATCTATTTAAAACTTTATTAAAATTGAATAAATAATTATTCCATAGTAAATACGATATCTAAATCAAACTCATGGTTAATGGTATATATCCCAACAATCTTCACTTAGATTTTTAACCATGATATATAATTGTTCGATTATATTATATCTAAACGCATGATTAATAGTATATGCCCAACTTTGAGCTGTTTGCAAGCTAGTCCGGATGTATCCACCTTTATAAAGGAATTCTATAATTTTATTTTTTCGAAGTATAAAATTGATCGTTGTGGCCGAAAGTTGGATAGTTTGACACCTGTACTCCATATCAGAACATTGTTAGTTTTATTAAAAATGGCTCTACAAACCCTTAGCTTCGATGGGTGTTACAAATCGAATCGGAATACAATATCAAATTAAAAAGTTAAATCAAACCAATTAAAAATCTCCGATTAAATTTGGTTTGATTTTATTTGGTATTACGTAAAAAGATTTGATCCAAACACATATAAATATATAGTTTTATATATACTTTTAAGATTTTATATAGAATTTTCGTTAAAAAGTATCTATAAATATTTGGGATTCTCTTTTGGGATATTTAATAAAACTATGGAGTCTATTTTAATTTACCATAAATAAGGGAGTGTATCATCGCTTTCTTATCAAGTGTTATCATCACTTTCTTATCAAGTGTTATTGAAATGCGTCAATCTGTTTGTTCATCCATATTCATTTGTTAAGATCTGTTAAATTCTTGTATCTTTTTCGAATTTGAAATGGTATTTCGATAATTTAAAATTAAATAATATATATCATTGTTTAGGTATCATTTTCATTATTATGTTTAATTATTAAATTCGGTTAACCTTGAAAGCGTACATCAATAAAAAATTATTGTTAGACGATTAAGAAAATAACTATGATGTGTTACTAAGAAAATTCTCCTATTAAAATATTTTACTAGGTTGTATGTTTGTTAATTTTTTTATTTTTTACTAAACTTATAGTATATTGACTTATCAATATTTTAACAAAGTAAGATCGAAATAATATTCATGTAACGAAAAACTTGATAAAATTAAACCAATCCAAATCGATACAGTTGGTTTGATTTTCCACGTACACCCCTAATTCGAAGTACTCTTTCTTTCATATTCATACTAGGTTATTTCACTCGGTAAAGTTCCATATGAAATGTTTTGATTCAATCACCGTATGTTTTTTTGTGGAAAAATGTTCACGGTCAGAATTCTTCAAAAACAAGTCGTGTAAGTTATCTCATATGTTTAATAAATAATTTTAGCTAAAGTCAATTCTTTGAAAATAAACCCAGAATAATTCTCCCAAAACTACCAGAATTTGTAAAACATAAAAGACATGCTGAGTTTTTTTGTAACGACTCGACCGATAGTCATGACCCGAAATCTCATTTTTAGGGCCGTGATGATATCTAACATTTCACTTGCTAGACAAGCCAACGTTAGCTATATTATTTAACCAATTTTAGCAATCCAAAATAAACCATTAATAAAAATAAACAAAAATAGTCTGAGATGGAACAATAGAATACTAATGACGATATCTAAACATCTCCTAGAATCCGGAGTCACGAATATATAAGCAACTAGAGTACTACACATATGGTCTGAAGCAAGTACAACTATTTGAGACTAGATAAACAGTAGAATAGATAAAGAAGGGGACTTCAGGGCTACGGACACCGTGCAACTATACCTCAAGTCTCCAAATGTAGCTGAATCCGAGCAGAACACTACTAGATGCCGATGGGATCAACACCAGTATCTGCACAAGAAGTGCATAAGAGTAGCATGAGTAAAAGCGACCCAATGTACTCCGTAAGTATTGAGCCTAACCTCGACGAGGTAGTGACGTAGCTATGACAAGACACCTACATAAAGTTATGTACAGATATATACATAACGCAACAAAATTACAAGTAGAACAGTTAAAATATTAAATGGGAGGGGACATGCAAAATGGGAAATATCATAAGAACAAGTATGAAATCACCACATAAATCTTTCCGAAATGAGGAACATTGTGACCAAGTAAATCACCAATCCGAAAATTAAATAAGACCATGAAATAAAGATGGCATGACATCACCCTTCGTGCTTTTACTCTCGTTCTCACCATGTAATATCATAAATAAAGATGGCACGGTATCACTCTTCATGCTTTTACACTAAACCTCACATGATATGATAAAGAATGATAAGAAATCAAATGCACGACATCACCCTTCGTGCTTTAATCTTCACAATCTCTCAAATAGATGATAATGTATGCAAATACGACACGGCAACACCCTTTGTGCATTTCACTCTTCCTCACCAAGCAACAATACAAATTCGAGTTAACAATGCAAACGGGAAGCAATTTCACTTCAATTATAGTGCCATGATGACAAACTCAACTTTCAAAATTACCAACATCTTTAAAATAAACAACAAATATGAGGTGAATAATTAAAGAAGCCATAATCTACCTAAGCATGAAAATTATAGTCAATGGAACAATCTAATACAAGGAAACAACATCCAGCCGCAGGCTTTGACCCAAAGACAGTGCATATATACTCGTCACCTCACATATATGTTATCCCCTTACATATTACACGTAGCAAATAGACCAACAAGACTTAATCCCTCAAGTCAAGGTTAACCACGATACTTATTTCACTCCGCAACCAAATGAAGGCACAACCGCAGATTTTTCTTTTATAATTAGCCTCCAAACGAATCAAATCTAACCAAATATAGTCCAAATACTTCAAATTTGGCTTTAAAAACTACCCACGAGTGAAAAATATTCAATCTTTAATTATTTTGAAAAATGTCTAAAAAAGTCAATCCGGGACCCGCTTGGTCAAAACTCGAGATTCGTACCAAAACCCAATTATCCATTCATCCCCGAACCTAGTTATGTGATTACTTCCGAAATCCGACCTTAATTTGAGGTCCAAATTTCAATTTCTCCACATTTTCAATTTCTACCTAAATCTCCAATTTCTACCATGAAAAATCTTAGATTAAAAGATAAAATCAATAGATGAATATGAAAAGGTAATAAAACAAGTTAAAATTTACTAACCAGTGAAGTTGGGATGAAAAATCTCTTCAAAATTACCTCTAGGCCGAGCTCTAACTTGAAAGTGGTGAAAAATAATGAAAATCCTGACATTGAAACGTTCTAATACATGGGTGTCAGGTGTTCTTCATGTTCGCGAAGCACCTGACGCGTTTGTGAAGAACACTAGCGAAATGGCCATCGTGATCGCGGACACCTTCATGTGTTCGCGAAGGGATCCTCAGTCTGGCCTCTGCGTTCGCAACTAGTGTGTCATGTTTGCGTAGAAGGATGCCCCATGCCTGTCCCTAGATCCCACAAGCCTTTGCGTTCGCGAGAGGAGGGACGCGTTCACGAAGCGTAAACCCCCCCACTGCTTCGCGTTCGTGACCCAGTTCTCGCATTCACGAAGAACAAATTCGACCCCAGCCCGATTTTTCCTTCGCGATCGCAAAGCACAAAGCACCAGACATCAGTAACAACCGAAAACTAGCAAATTTCTAAGTCCAAAATGGTCCGTAGCCTATCCGAAACTCACTCGACCCCCCCCCCGGGCTCCAAACCAAACATGAATGTAAGTGTAATAACATCATACGAACTCGCTCGTATGATCAAAATACCAAAATAACACCTAGAACTACAAACTAGATATCAAAATGCATGAAATTTTAATGAACACTCAAGATCATCCAAAATCACAGCCGAGCATCTGATCCTATCAAATCAACTCTAATTTGCACCTAAATATGCAGAACAGTTTCAAATACCAAAACGGACCTATACCAAGTCCCAAAATCAAAATTCGAACCCAGTAGCCATTAAGTCAATCTATGGTCAAACCTAGGAGACTTTCAAACTTTCAAATTACTAGCTTTCGACAAAACAAGTAAAATCAACCTAGGGAACTTCAAATTCAATTTCGGGCACACGCCCAAGTCCAAATCACGATATGGGTCCACTAGGATTGCCAAAATACTGATCCGAGATTGTTTACACAAAATGTTGACCGCAGTCAAGTCAAGTTATATTTAAAGCCAAAAATCATATTTTCTTCAAATTTTTACATAAAACCTTTCCGGAAAAAGACACAAATTACGCACGCAAATCGAGAAACATCAAATAGAGCTAATAGAGGTCTCAAAATGCGGAAGTAAGGGCTAGTACTCAAAATGACCTTTCGGGTCGTCACATCCTCTGCCTCTAAAAGAAACATTCGTCCTCGAACCGACATAGAAAATTACCTGGACTGGTGAAAAGGTGTGGGTATCTACTCCGCATATCAGAGTGTACGGAGTCGATCCCGAATCAACTTCACCTTCTCCATAGCATCGCGGACCAAATCAGTGCCCAACAACCTAGCCTCGCTAGGCTCAAACCAACCAATCGGCGAACGACATCGCCTCCCATATAAGGCCTCATACGGCGTCATCTGAATACTCGACTAGTAGCTGTTGTTGTAGGAAAACTCTGCAAGAGGTAAGAGCTGGTCCCGTGAACCTCCGAAATCATAACACAAGCACGTAACATGTCCTCTAAGATCTGAATGATGCACTTGGATTGTGCATCCGTCTTAGGATAACATGTTGTGCTCAGCTCAACTCGCGTGCCCAACTCACACTGCCCAACTCTCCAGAAATGCGATGTGAACTGCGTGCTCCGGTCATAAATGATGAAACGCCATGCAGGCGGATAATCTCCTAAATGTAAATCTGAGCTAACCTCTCTGAAGAATAGGTGGCTGCCACCAGAATGAAGTGGCGGACTTAGTCAACCGGTCCACAATAACCCTAACTACATCATATTTCTTCAAGGTCCGTGATAAGACTACTAAGAAGTCCATAGTGATGCGTTCCCACTTTCACTCTAGTATCTCCAATCTCTGTGTCTGTCCACCCGATTTCTGATGTTCATACTTCACCTGTTGACAATTCAAGCATCGAGATATGTAAGCAATGATGGATTTATTCTTTTCGCGCCACCAATAGTGTTGTTTTAAGTCACGGTACATCTTTGTGACACCTAAGTGAATAGAATAGCGCGAACTGTGGGCCTACTCAAGGATCAAATCTCTCAACCCATCAAATTTTGGAACATAAATCTGGCCGTGAAGTCGCATAACACTATAATCACCAATCACAACACCCTTGGCACCACCCCGCTACACCGTGTCCATCAACACCAACAAGTGAGGATCATCAAACTAGCGACCCTTGATACGCTCCAATAATGAAGATTGTGCCACCACACAAGCTAGAACATGGCTGGGGTCCGAAACATCTAATCTCACAAAATCGGTTCGCTAAAGCATGAACATCCATGGCTAGTGGCCTCTTTACTACTGGTAAATATACCAAACTACCCATGCTCTCCGCCTTCCTATTCAATGCATCAACCACTGCATTGTCCTTCCCCAGGTGGTATAATATTGTGATATCATAGTCTTTTCAGCAACTCTAACCATCTCCGCAGTCGCAAATTAAGGTCTTTCTGCTTGAACAGGTGCTGGAGACTCCGATGGTCGGTGAACGCCATAAAGATAGTGTCTCCAAATCTTCAACGTGTGAACAATGGCTGCCAACTCTAAGTCATGAATAGGGTAATTCTTCTCATGAATCTTCAACTGCCGAGATGCGTAAGCAATCACCCTACCATCCTGCATCAATATTGCACCAAGCCCAATTCGCAATTCATCACAATATACGGTGTAAGATCCTGAACCTGTAGGAAACACTAATACTGGGGCTGTAGTCAAAGCAGTATTGAGCTTGTGAAAGATCAACTCACACTCTATCATACCATCTGAAAAGATCACCCTTCTAGGTCAACTTGGTCAATGGGGCCAAGATAGATGAAAAACCCTCCACAAACTAGTAATAATAACCCACCAAACCCAAGAAGCTCCGAATCTCTATAGCTGAAGTAGGTTTAGGCCAGTTCTAAACTGCCTCAATCTTCTTAGGATCCACCTCAATGCCCTCGGAAGATACAACATGGCCCAAAAAGGCAACTGAGTCTAAGCAGAACTCACACTTTGAAAACTTGGCATATAATTAACTATCCCTCAAGGTCTGAAGTACAACTACAAGATGCTTCTTGTGCTCCTCTAGACTACGGGATTAAACCAAGATATCATAATGAAAATGATAACAAAAGAATCCAAATAGCTGGAACACCCGATTTATCAAATCCATAAATGCTGCGGGGGCATTTGTTAAGCCAAATGACATCACTAAGAGCTCATACTGACCATACCGAGTCCAAAAAAATGTCTTAGGGACATCCGGTGGATCTCAAATCAATTTTCAAAAATACTTTGGCACCTTGAAGCTGGTCAAATAATTCATCAATCCTCGGCCAAGGATACTTGTTCTTGATAGTGACTTTATTCATCTGCCGATAGTCAATACATATCCTCATCATCCCATCCTTCTTCTTCACAAACAACACCGGTGTACCCAAGGCGAGACACTAGGTCAAGTGAATCCCTTGTCAAGCTAATCTTGTAATTACTCCTTCAATTCCTTCAACTCAACCGAGGCCATATGATATGGTGGAATTGAAATGGGATGAGTGTCCGAAGCCAAGTCAATACAAAGGTCGATATCTCTATCGGGTGGCGTCCCCATAAAATATGTAGGAAACACCTCAAGAAACTCGCGCACGACTGGTACTGAATCTATAGAAGGAACCTCCGCACTAGGATCACAGATATAGGCCAAATATGCTAGACAACCCTTATCGACCATACGCCGTGCCTTCACACAAGATATAACCCTGCTAGTAGAATGGCCAGAAGTCCTTCTTCACTCTAATCGAGGCAATCCCTGCATGGCTAATGTCACCGTCTTGGCGTGACAATCCAAAATAACATGATAAGGTGATAGCCAGTCTATACCCATAGTAACATCAAAGTCTACCATATCAAGAAGTAGAAGGTCTACCCTAGTCTCATAGCTCCCCATAAAAACCACACCCGAGTGATAGATACGATATATTACAAAAGAATCTCCTACTAGCAGGACACTTAGACAAGAGCACTAAAAGAATCATGAGGCATAACCAGATATGAAGAAAGATAGGATGACCCATAGGAATAAATAGAGCCCCGGTCAAATAAAACTGAGGCATCTCTAAAGCAGACCGAAAAAATACATGTTATGAAGGCGTCAGATGACTTTGCCTCGGGTCTTGCTGGGAATGCATAAAAACGGGGCTGAGCCCCACCACTTTGACCTTTGCCCTTAGGCAACCTCTAACTGGCTGGCCTCACTTCTAATAGCCTGACCACCACCTTTATCTGCCTGACCCCCGGCCTCTAGCTGGCTAAGTGGGCGGTGAAGCAACCAGCACCAAAACCATGGCACGAGAACTCTGCTGTGGCACGCTGCCCTATGACCTAGGGCAATACCTCGCAACATGCCTCGGATATCCACATGTATAACAAGCCCTTGGCTGCCGTGGCTACTGAAGTTAAGACTGATCTTGATGACTCGGATACTCACTATAATAACTCTGAATCGGCAGTGCACTGATGGAAGCTGAAGGTGCACTTTAGGCTAGCTGCTCCGGACGATACTCATATGAACCACGACTGCCTGAAGCACCGTGGGATGTCTGGAGAGCTAAATGAATTGGCCTGGGAGGATGGCCTCTACCAAAAGAATCTCTAACTCCAGATGAGGAACCACTGAAGCCACCAAAATGACGAGGCCTCTTCTCAGACACTGTCTCTTGGCCCTGACTACGAATCATCTCGATACGTCTAGCAATCTCTATGGCCCTCTGGAAAGAAATATATCCCTATTCTGTTTGGCCATTTTTAGCCTAATACCGAAAGTAAGTCCATCAATGAATCTCCTCACTCTCCCTATCAGTAGGGAGTAAGATAACTACATAGAGAGTTAGGTCCACAAATGGGTTCTCATACTGGGTAGCAATCATGCTACCTTGCTGAAGGCACTCGAACTACATGCAGACTCCTCTCTCAGAATGAAAGGAATAGCTTCTCCAGAAAAAAGCTATAAAAATTGATACCAAGTGAGGGGTGGAGAACCTGGTGGTCTACCCCGTTCATAATCCTATCACCACCTCTTGGCAGAACCGGTCATTTGGAACACTGCAAATGACTCCATTGGACTCAACAATACCCATGTCGCGCAACACCTCATGGCAACAGTCCAAATAATCTTGTGAGTCCTCAGAAGGTGCACCACTGAAATGAATAGGGTGGAGCTTTGTGAACTTATGGGACCTCATAAATCCCTCAGAAGACATCGCAGACCTCTCTCCGGCCTGTGTAGCAACAATAGGCTAAACTACCCTAACTAGCAGAACTGCTGGAGTCTGATATATAAGAGTCATCTGCTTTTGAGTGTGAGTGGCGGGAGTCTGTGCTTCTCTCACAGCCTGAGAGACAGCTGGTGCCACCAAAAATGCACCGGTCTGGGCCATGCTCTTGACGAGGCCAACCAAACGGATTAATGCTTCATGAAGTACGAGAGTGGCTATAAATCCCTCCGGGACCTGAGCTGACCCAGCTGGTGCGGTCTGAATTGGGATCTTTTCCTCATGATTAATCAGAGGCTCCATTGTGGGTGCTGCTGCAAGAGCTCTGCCTTTGCCTCGGCCCCGGCCCCTACCCTGATAGTGGCTGCAATAGGGGGCTCGAGCTCCTTCCCAGATATAGATGTTGTGCATGTTCTCACCATCTATAAAAGAACAAGAATGGAGTGATTCAAACATCAATGATAGAATAAAATCGCATAATAGAGAAATAAAGAAGATAAATTTTCCTAAAGCTCATACAGCCTCTCGAAGATAAGCATAGATGTCTTAGTACTGATCCTCTAGACTCGACTGAGCATGCTCATGACTCGTGAGACCTAGGCAACCCAGGGCTCCGATACCAACTTGCCACGACCCAGAATCCCACCCTTGAGACCGTGATGGAGCCTAGCATTTCACTTGCTAGGCAAGCCAACGTTAGCTATATTACTTAACCAATTTTAATAATCCAAAATAAAACATTAATAAAAATAAATCAAAATAGTCAGAAATAGCACAATAGAATACGAATGACGATATCTAAACATCTCCCAGAATCCAGAGTCATGGATACATGAGAAACTATAGTACTACACATATGGTCCTAAGCAAGTATAACTATTTGAGACTAGATAAATAGTAGAATAGATAAAGAAGGGGACTTCAGGGTTGCAGCAATACCTCTAGTATCCAAATGTAGTTGAATCCGAGTAGAACATCACTAGAAGCTCCTGGGATCAACACCAGTATCTGCACAAGAAGTGCATAAGTGTAGCATGAATACAACCGACCCAATGCACTCCCTAAGTGTGGAGCCTAACCTTGACGAGGTAGTGGCGAGGCCATGAAAGGAGACCTACGTAAAATCCTGTATAGATATATACATAAAGCAACAAAATAATAAGTAGAACAATTAAAATATTAAATGGGAGGGGGCATGCGAAAGGGGGAATATCATAACAATGACAAGTATGAAATCACCAAATAATATCTTTCCGAAATGAGCAACAATGTTACCAAGTAAATCATCAATCCAGGAATTAAATAAGGCAATGAAATAAAGATGGCACCTCATCACCCTTCGTTCTTTTACTCTATTCTCACCATGTAATATCATAAATAAAGATTGCACGGCATCACCTTTCATGCTTTTACTCTCAACCTCACATGATATGATAAATGATGATAAGCAATCAAATGTAGGGCATCGCCCTTCGTGGTTCGTGCATTTCACTCTTCCTCACCAAGCAACAACACAAGTCCTAGTTAATAATGCAAAGCGGGAAGCACTTTCACTTTAAGTTTAGTGCCATGATAACAAACTCAATTTTCAAAATTACCAACATCTTTAAAATAAACAACAAATATGAGGTGAATAATTAAAGAAGTCATTATCTAACCCGAGCATGGAAAACATAGCCAATAAAACAATCTAATACAAGGAAACAACATTCACCCGCGTGCTTTGACCAAATAACAACACATACATACTCGTCACCCCACATATACGTCATCCCTACAAATATTACACATAGAAAATAGACCAACATGACCTAATCCTTCAAGTCAAGGTTAACCACGATACTTACCTCACTCCGCAACTAAATCAAGGCACAACCACGACTTTTCCTTTAGAATTAGCCTCCAAAAGAATCAAATCTAACCAAATACAGTCTAAAAAATTCAAATTAGGCTTTAGAAACTACCCACGAGTGAAAAAGATTCAATCTTCAATGATTTTGGAAAAAGTCAACAAAAGTCAACCCCAAGCTTGCTTGGTCAAAATCTGAGATTCTCACCAATGCCCAAAAACCCATTCACCTCCAAGCCTGGTTATGTGATTAGTTTTGAAATTCGACCTCAATTTGAGGTCTAAATCTCAATTTTTCATAATCCCCAATTTCTACCTAAATCCCTAATTTCTAACAAAAACAAAATCTTAGATTAAAGGTTAAACTCAATGCGTGATCATGGAAATGTAATAAAATAAGTTAAAATTTACTAACCAGTGAAGTTTGGATGAAAAACCTCTTCAAAATTGCCTCTAGGCCGATCTCTAACTTGAAAATGGCGAAAAATGATGAAAATCCCCACTTTGAAATGTTTTATTATCTGAGCATCAGGTGTTCTTCGCGTTCGTGAAGCACCTGACGCCTTCACGAAGAACACTGGTGAAATGGCCATCACAATCGTGAACTTCTTCACGTGTTCGTGAAGAGATCCCCAGGCTGACCTCCGCGTTCGTGACCAGTGTGCCGTGCTTGCGTAGAAGGATGCCCCATGCCTGCCCCCAGATCCCACAAGCCTTCGTGTTCGCGAGACGAGCGACGCGGTCGCGAAGGGTAAAACCCCCACTGCTTCGCATTCGCTATCAAGTCCCCGCGTTCATGAAAAACAAATTCCACCCCAGCCCAATTTTTCCTTCGCGATCGTGAAGCACAAAGAACCAAACATCAATAACAGCTGAAAACCAACAAATTTCTAAGTCCAAAATGGTCCGTAGCCTATTCGAAAGTCACGCGAGCCCTCGGTCTCCAAACCAAACATGCAAATAAATGTAACAACATCATACGGACTCACTCGCGTGATCAAAACACCAAAATAACACTTCGAATTATGAATCGGACATCAAAATACATGGAGTTTTAAAGAAAACTCAAGAACTTCTAAAATCAAAACTGAGCGTCCGAATCCTATCAAATCAACTTCGATTTGCAGCAAATTTTGCAAATAAGTTTTAAATAGCAAAATGGACCTATACCAAATCCCAAAATCAAAATCTAAACCCGGTAGCCATAAAGTTAACCTACGTCAAACCTAGAAAATTTTCAAACTTTCAAATTACTAGCTTTCAACAAAATAAGTGAAATCAACCTAGGGACATCAAAATTCGATTCCGGAGTTACATCCAAGCCTAAAATCATGATACGGACCCATCGGGATTGCTAAAACATCGATCTGCAGTCGTTTACATAAAATATTGACCGTAGTCAACTCAAGTTATTTTTAAAGCCAAAAATTATATTTTATTCAAATTTTTCCGTAAAAATTTTTTGGAAAATTAGAGAGAGTGCACATGCAAATCGAGGAAAATCAAATAGAGCTAATAGAGGCCTCAAAATACAAAAATAAGGGCTAGTACTCAAAACGACCTATTAGGTCGTCATACCGATCGTTTTGAGCTCTGGCGCGTCGTTTGGCAGTTTGAAGCCTTCAATAGCTTCACTTTATGTATTATGACTTGCACGTTTTGTTGATATCGATTTTTGAGGAGTTTAAAGTTGATTTGGAAAATTAATTCTCAATTCGAAAGCTTTAGGTTGAAAGAGTTGACCAAGGTTTGACTTTTGAGTAAAGGACCTCGGAATTACGATTTGAAGGTTTTAATAGGTTATTATCATTTTGGAATTGTGTGTATATTCGAGTAGAGTATCGGATGGTCCGGGAGGATTTCAGCGCTTAATGTAGAAAGTTAGCATTTTAAAGGTTTTAGAATTTCCTAAGTTTAATTTGAAGTGGACTTTGGCGTTATCAATGTCCATTGAGGATTCCGAGCCTTGGAATAGATTTTTATTGTGATTTATGACTTGCACATAAAATTTGGCATCATGCCAGAATGTTTAAGTATGATTCAGACATTCGACGAAGTTTGGTTTGAAAGTTAAAACAAAGATTTTGATCGTCGATTCATGATTTTGATGTTATTCATGGCATTTCGAGCCTTTGGATAAGTTTGGATTAAGTATTGAGACTTGTTGGTATGATTGGACAGGGTCCTGGGGGCCTGGGGGTGTGTTTTAGGGGTGGTTTCAGACCATTTTCCTTGTTTTGCAACTGCTGCTGCTGGTGTTGTTTTTCGCGAATGCGAAGGGATACACGCGTTCACGAAGAAGGATCTATGGCAGCTGGAATTTTGTCCTTTGCGTTCGCGAAGGTGTGGGTATGAGGTGAATCTTGTTCCCGACATAGTGTTCGTGTTCGCTTAGTTGAAGCTAGGCCTGGAAGCTTGGCCTTCGCTTTCGTGATGGAGTGGTCGCGTTTGCGATAAGGTAGCTTGGTGAAGCATCGCATTTGGGAGCCTTGTCTCGCCTTCGCGAAGAGGAGTTTTGGAGCTGGAGCAGGTTGTGATTCGCGAACGCGAGGGTTAGGCACATTCGTGGAGAAGGACGAGCCTGGGAAAACATGTATTAATTCAGGACTTAGCTCTCATTTATCTTATTTTTCACTTGGGTGACCAAATTTGGGGAGCTATTTTGAGGAGATTTTTTATCAAGCAACACAAGGCAAGTGAATCCTACTTGTTGTAAGTTAAATACATGGATTATGGTGGATTTAAACATGAAACTTTGTAGAAATTGTGAGATTTTGGAAGAAAACCCAAAATTTTGTATTTTTTGGATTTTGACCACGGATTCGTACATGAAATAGGAATAAATTATATATTTGGGTTTGTGGTGTTATGGGTAATGATTGTCTTCAAAAAGCCATGCACGTGGGCCTGTGGGTTAATTTTGTTGACTTTTCGAGCAAAGTTGGGAATTGTTATAACTTATTAAATTTAGAGTATTGGCGTATATTGTAACAGGTCTGCACCTTGTTTTGGCTAGTTTTGGATCGTTTTGCATTGATTAAGGTGTTAGAGGGGCATTTGAGTCGGTTATCTGAATTCGGAGCGAGGTAAGTCTCCCGTCTAACCTTGTGAAAGAAAAGCTATCCCATGGGTATTAAATTGTTATATGCTACTATTTGTAGGGTGCTACGAATGTACGAGGTGGCGAGAGTCCGTACGTAGCTAAACACATACTTCTATCGGGGTAGATTTAGGATTTTATCATGTAATATTTTAATTATTTGAACTTAATTTGCTAGTTTAAATACTTGAATTTACAAGTAAAATTTGATTTGGGATTATATTAGGCCGACCTGTATCAGCTTGAGTTGTTTAGCGAGATATTTGATAGATGGTAAATGTCATGTTTACTTTATGCTCCAGTTCTTATGTTGCAAACATGTGACCTGTAATTCGATAAGTTTCTTTCTTTCCTGTGGATCGGATTGTATGCCTCGGCAGTATATTGAGATACATCTATGGTTAGTGCTAGTCGACCCTTGGTAGTGTACATACTATTCTGGATCGGATCGTACGACCTTGGCATAGCTCGTGGGCAATATTGCTAGGAGTCCGAGATTCATGATATTTTTCTTTGATTGTGACATGGCATTTATATAATATTGTTTATCGGTTTAAGATAGCACTTGATATTTCTTATCTATTAAGATAGTACACGAGATTTCCAGAGATTTATATTGTCACAAATGTTGGAGGGTTTTACTAGTTACAGTTCTTACCTCATTATTAGTGTTGTGTTTCATATTCGTTTATAATTTAATACATATTGATTTATTGGACCTCTAGTAAGTGTCGATGTCGACCCCTCGTCACTACTTCTTCGGGGTTAGGCTAGATACTTACTTGGTATAGGTTGATTTACGTACTTATACTACACTTCTACACTAATTGTGCATGTATGTATTTTGTAGTTATCTTGGCGCATTGATGCAGCTGCTGAGGGGACTTTATGGTGAGCTTCATCCTACGCCACCATCTGTAGCACATAGAGTCTCTATCATGTCCATTTATTTTATTCTGTCTATTTTATATTCTCGACAGATGTTGTAGTAGTGTTGTATTGTCCTAGTGGATGCTCATGTACTTGTGACACCGGATCTTGGGATATTCTAGTAGATGTTAATAGTTTTGCATTAATATTGTCACCTTTTTATTTTATATCTTACTAATATGTATCCATGATTTTAAATGCATTAATTTCTTTACTAAATAAAATTTATGATTTCAAAAGTAATAAAATGAATAATTATTTAGATAGTTCACTGTTAGCTTGTCTAACGGCGACGTTGGACGCTATCATGGTCTATAGTAGATTTTGGGTCGTGACATTCTTATACAAATGTTACCTAAATGAGATGATGATGAAAAGCACATTTTTGTGATACAAGGAATTTTTAAAAAAAAAAAATCTTGAAACAATAGAATATTTTTTTTAAAATATCTTGAAACAATAACATAACAATAATTCAAAATTCTTTATAAAAAGCAACTTTAAATTTGTGAATACTCCTAGTTAATTAGGGAAATGTTGATTTAAGTTCAATCTTTTCCAAGCCTTTCTTAAGTTTTTAAAATTTGTATCGTGGCAATGTAAGAAACATTTCACTTGGGGATTGCGATTCTACATTCAAAATTCTCTTCCCAAAAGCTCTTAGAATATACTAAACGTACGTTTCTGATACCAAGTCCTTTTCAGTATATGATAGCCGTTATGTAAAATTTTGGAAGGACTAGCTCTTTATCCTTTATAAATTCCCTTAATTGGTACTGCTAGTACTAGCAAGATTTAAGAAAAAACGCTGCGTACAAAGGGGGGACAATGTGGATAAGTTTAAATAAGCTTAAATTATCTTCTAAGCAAAAGCTAAAGGGGACCAAAAGGCTTTTACATGAACGGTAAACCTGATCAAGAATTAGAGTTACCCTTTTAATATATAGACCTTCCCTGCATATTCTGTTTCCAATTCCCAATTCATGTTCATTAATTAGAATTAGAAATGTACTATGCTAGAATAAAGTAGTCAGTAGCCTTGACCATTGAGGGCCAAACACTTCAATATCTTTTGGATAAGTGATAAAGGAAAAAGGGATCAAAACCCCCTAAACTATGAGTATTAGTGTATAATTAAAAACGATTAATATTAGAAGCATGTATTCCATCAACGTATCCAATAACCATTGAATTATTTGTATTTGTCGCGAAATATTGGTTTATATATTGAAATCTAGACATACCATGTACAATCCAAAACATATGTCTCGCTTAAATAGGAATTTGTTACTCATAATACCTTGGTCTATATTACTCAATTTTACAAATCTAATCTATTTAGTTTTTATCGCATGTCATTCAAAATAACTAATGTAATGTAGTAAAAGAAAAATTAATAGCAAAACATTAAATTATCTTAAGTAAAGAACCATTTTAAGAGTAAATTTAATGAATATGAGATTAATGAATAAATATATCTTGCTTTCTCTTCTAAAACTGATCTTTTTTAGAATTTTCCATATAGTTTTAAAATCCGTGTGACAAATACTGCTAAAAACAAATAAGATATGACAAGTAATAAGAAAAAGTTAACTAACCAAAATCTAGAATTAATATTTTTATTTTACTCTAGTGACATAACTTGTTGGGATGCATTTTATATAAAAGTTCATTTTTATAAGGAGAACGAAAATAAAGAGACATAAAATAGCCTACTCTTTTTAAAATGATGATTTTAATACTTTGCATATATTTGATCTCTCTTATATGTCAAACGTCATTTTTTAATTTTTAATTTTTATTCCATCATATCAATTGGAACAAAGATAGTACTAGAGACATTAGTAGTTGGTAAGACAAGTATTAATACTACGGAATGTGCGATATCATATTATTAATGAATAACATAGCTATCATATCTTTCATTATGTGAACAACAAAAAAAATCCCACAGCTGTAGACATAGGCATTCTGAGTCTTACAGTATTAACTCCACACTTGAAATAGCTAGCAAGCTCTCTTGACCCCTTTTACTTGGTTCCTAAGAGCTTCATAGCACTTAGATGGAAGACATATTGTCTTATGACTACTGCTTCGTCCTTACTAGTACAATTTTAAGTTTACCCAACAGACTTCATCAAAATTAATTACTCGTACATTACAAGAAAAGGGACTTCTCAACTATAAACGATAGAGAGAATCCATACACCAAGTTTATATGGGTGTTTTCATTTTGAACAAGTTACTCAAAAATTGAAAACAATTTCCTTTGACTTCTGAATTAATAGTTTTGATTTTTGAGAAGTCAAAGTTCATTGTTTCAATAAAAGCAAAGTAACTTCCTTTTTTGCTGAAATGAAGAAAAACGAAATACAAGTACTTGTTCACATCCAAACGCACGTCCTTTCCAAAACTGTTTCTCAAAGGGAGGAAAAAAAATAAAAAATAAAATACCAAATGCAAAACCCACTTAACTTGTAGTATTAGTGGTTCCGTTATTCTGGTTCTGGACTGTACATGGGGGCCATAGTTTAAGGACAGCTCCAGAGACTATCTGCATCAGAATTTTCTGGTGAATCGTAAGATGTTGACTGATGCATCCTTGGCGGGCTAACAAGCATTGCCTCTGCCATTTCGTCCAGCAATTTCGGCATTCCAAAAATTTCCTCTTCATCCACAAATGTAGCTGCTACAGTAGTCGATGCCCCTTCATAATTTCCAGTTTCAACCAGCACTTCATGACTATTGCTTTCTGAAATTGGAGGTACTCTAGCAGCATCAGCATTTGCAGCAGCAGCACGAATGTCCGCGGCCGAAAGAGAAGTCGGGACGGGGTACGAGGAAGCGGAATCTGGGAAATTTAAGGGAGCATCAGGGCCTTTTAATGCCAAAGCTGCAACGTCATACGCAGCAGCAGCCATCTCAGGAGTGGAGAATGTACCTAGCCAAATACGCGTAGTTTTTCGAGGCTCGCGAATTTCAGACACCCATTTACCGTTCCTTTGCCGAATTCCTCGAAAATTCGGATGCCTACGAGGTGATAGTACATTATCACTAGCAGAGCCAGTGGGGGAGAAGTTTTCTGTAGGGGGAGAATTGTCGCTTGGGGTAACGTTAAAGAAATGATCAGCCATGCAATATTACAAGTAGTGGAGTTATTGCTACTTAGGCTTCTTTGGATATTGGATGATTGTGAGAGAGAATTTGGGCTATTTTAAGGTTGGACAGTAAGCGTGGGAAAGTCGCGGATCACCTGCTTATGTTAAAACCCAATAAAGGCACTTCGTTTTTGATATGTGGCGGCTTTGGAGCGCACACGCAATTGGGGCAAGCTAATAACTTAGCTGTTAAATGTGAAGCATAGCCTATTTCTAAATCAGGTACTTATGTCAGGCCATGTTTGCTTATGTCGCACCAGGTGCCAACATCGTAGCTTGAAATTTTTAGTCAAGTCATCATAAGAATTTTAGCCAATGGAAAGCTAGAATTAGACACGTTATAAACACCCTATGATGTCCATTTAATGTCTCATCACAATATTTTTTGATGAGGTCTTGCCCTAAACGGAATGAATTGTTGACCATTTTTAATATATAAATAGACTTAAAAAAGGATATCGTATTGTCGCTGGGGCGGTCACAACTTCAGGAATTTGCCTACCAAAAACATCTATAGTTTACTTGCTTCAAGTAGAGTCTGAACTTTGGTTATGTGCAAAAAATTAAATAAGACATGAACTTTTACGTGAAAAATCTTCTTATTCAAGGAGTAATAACCACAACTCAATTCTAGAATTTCTCTCATAAAATTTATTGAGCTAAGCTTATATTGCTTTTGATGATTAATAAAAATTTGCAAAAGAACCATTTCCCTTGAAGTCTATCGATCAAAATTTAAAAACTGTTTTTGTATAAGGTCGAACTCGATCGCTTGCATAGGGAATATCGGGTTCGAATTCGTACGGTTGGTGTCGATTAGAATTACTGCTCGATAGGCCGGGATCGAGACATGAAGGTCGAGACCGGACGTCATTAGAACGGAACTCGAAGCCATGATAACTGAGACGAGATCGTTGAGGTCGATTAGGGTAAAACGCCCTAGGATAAAATTATCAGATTTGCGTAACAGAAGGGCCAGAAATCCCGTGATACGTAAGTATCTAGGCGGGAATCACGACGGAGCAAAGACGTTGAAATCAGTAATTCAAGGGATATTTTACCTTGTAGATAGATTTTTTACCTTGTATAAGACTCATTCCCCTCCCTATATAAAGGGGTAGCATAATTGTAAAAGGCATCAGAAAAATAACGATCAATATACAAAAATATAGTCTGCTCTAATTATTTTCTTTATCCATTTGCTTCATATTTGTCTATCTTAGAGAATTCTATCAAGGTCAAGCTATTCTAGATTTGTGGTTTGCATTCTCTCTCAATTTACTTACTGAATTTAGTCTTTATTTTTATTTATCCTTTATTTGTGTCAAACCAAATTACATGTCCTTAAAACCACGTACAAATTTAATTGTTATCCAAATCCAAGGATAAACAGTTTTCTAATGCAAGTTGGGTTGAGCTAGACAAAACAATTTGTACTGACAATCGAATTTCTTGAATATGCTTATAATTGGGGAAATTCGTGGTCCAACAGGATTCATTAATTATGAAAATAATAACATGAAATGAAAAAGCATGTGAATGAGTCTTTTAAGGAGATAAATTGAATCCTTAAGGATTTCTTTTCTTTATGAGGTAACCGAATTATTTTAGGTTTTAGAGCTAAAGTTGGTCGGCCAACCTCATTTCTATGTAAAGTATCGCATTGCTTCTATTTGAGGTTAACACTTCTATCGTTATTCGCACAGTTTCAAAGAATTCTCCAAAGCAAATGGCAATCATAGCAAAATGTGCTTTCAAGAATTCAAGCTGAGGATCTGAAGAACTTGATCTTGAAGATGAAGTTGATTAAGTTTTTTAGTGTTTAGGTTGAGTCATTGTTCTCTTATTGTAACTTATTTTGCTTATTGAGAAGCATAAACATAGTTTATCAAGTTCTGAAGAGTTTATTTTGCTTCTAGACTAGACTTTATAGTCACAAAAGGGGTAACTACAATTTGGTTGATTGTAGGGGTTAAGGTACTAGAGTTAGCCCTTTGGTTATTGAGTTGTAACCTAACTTCTCTTTAAAGTTAGTGATGTTTTGAGGCAAATTCTACAAGGGTAGGTCATGTTTTTTCCTCCCTTGATCAAGGAGGTT
>MCJB01017864.1:152501-162730 GCA_002018475.1 Nicotiana obtusifolia | reverse complement strand
TATCTCCTCGAGAACGGACAAGCGAGTTTTCCACTTAATGTAATCAACCAAAATTTTTGATTGATCTTGAGCAGCCTCGACGTCGGCCTTGTACTGGGCCACCAGCTCATAAGGCCTCAACCTTGGTTGCAGCAGCCTCCGATTTCGCCATATGCAGCTCGTTGGCCAAAACATCTCGATCCGAGGTGATCACGTTGACTTGAAATTGGAGTACGTCGATGCTCTTAGTTAGAGCCTCGATTCTCCCTTTTGCCTCCGTCAGTTGAGTTTCTGATGAAACTAACTGAGCACGGAAGGCCTCTTTTTTCGAAGCCAGCTAATCCATCCTGCCTCTCCATTCATTGGCTTCAGCTCTAGCCTCGCTTGCCTCAGATCGGAGTCGGGTTATTTGATCGAGCTGCTACCCATCTGCTCGACTAAGCCAGAATTCTCTCTCCGTACAAAATCCAGTTCGGTCCAAAGGTTCGTCATCTCTCCTTCGAGCCGCTCGCAACGCCCCGATTCTTCCCGCTGACAAAGAAAAGCCTCATGATGAAGCTCCGAGGCCTGCAAACACGAAAGGAAATATTGCAGTTAGTCGAAGTTTTAAAGTACAAAACAATGAACACCAGATGAGGCTTATCAGAAACTTACCTTATTCAATGCTTGCTGAGCTTTATTGAACAAGTAGGGTACGTCCACCTCGTTCATCCTAGCCTGATCTTCTTCGGTCACCAAACACCGAAGATAGCTAACCACCCCTATAGGAGTGGAAAGGACCCTAGCATCTTCAGGAATGGCGAAGTTTATGATTCGCTTCCGATCAGGATCCGAACTCGGAGCAGGAAATCTATCGACCAACTTCGGAGTGAAAGAAACCTTGCTCGTACCGGTGGAGAGACTTTTCCTCGGTACTTCTAGGTTACTGAGCCCAAAGGTATCCTCAGTAGACGCCGAATCCACGCCATCGAAGATACCTCGGAAAGGGCCTTTCGGTACATGGCTCCTGCCTGGGGAATGTCCTTTTGCGGCTTGGGCTCGTTCAGGGTCGACTCCGAGAAGGAAGGGGAGTCTATCATTTCTATGGGACCCGAGATCCCCTGCGAAGCCCCTCTCACATCGGCAAAAGCCCCAGCTCTTGCTCCCATTTCAAAGCCCTCGACTCGATGAAGGTGTGTTTCATCGGCTCTCTGCTCGGGGACTCCCCGTCCTTCAGTTCGAGACGGCTCGTTACCCAAAAAAGTCAAAATCTTCATCTTCCTCGGACTCGTCTCTCAATCCATGAAGTGAGTCCGAGGATAGAATTCGGTCATCAATGCTGCTTTTGGGCTTACGAGCTATCCTTTTCCTCGGTCTCCTTCTCTCGGGCTCAAAAGAACTGGGGGCTTCTCTGCTCTTTTTCTCTTTCTCCTGCTCTGAAGTAGGGGGCGGGTAGGGAACCTCATTGCCAAGGGACACTGGCCTCAATTCAACATCCTTTGATAAACCTACAAATGAAGAATAAAACAAATTAGAAATCAATAACATAAGACGCTGAGTTCGAACTTAACCGGTCTCACCATGGTGTTTGGCCTCCCATCGGCCCTTCGAGATCTCGCGCCAGGCACGTTCCGAATAGGTCCTTTGGGACACTACTTTTTCGACCCATTCCTTCAGATGAGAAATCGCGGCTGGCATACGAGATACGGCTACATCATACGGAACTGGTTAATAAAATAATGAAGGAAAAAACATTGAACAAGTTGAAATATGGGATAACACTTACGGTTCATGTTAAACTTCTCAGGGAACGACATGTCTTCAGACGGAATCAGGTATGATGTTTTTACTCGAACGAATCGGCCCCTCCAGCCTCGATCCCTATCCTCATCAATACTCGAGAAGGGGGCTTTGCTTGCCCGGCGAGCAAGTTTTATTAATCCCCCTCGGAAGAGTCGGGGATTGTATAACCACAGGATATGATCGACGGTGAAAGGGTGCCTGCCGATCTTGCTTACAAAAAAGCAAAAAAGAATGACTATTCTCCAGAAAGAAGGGTGAATCTGACCCAACGTTACCTCGTACCTTTTGCAAAAGGCAACAATAACAGGGTCCAAAGGGCCCAACGTGAAGGGATAAGTGTAAACACTCAAATAACCCTCCACGTGGGTGGTGATTGCCTCTTCTGGTGTAGCAACGACCACGCACTTACCGATCCAATTACAATCTTCTTTAACCTTGTCAAGGTTTTTGTCCGCGATCGAACAAATATACCTGGTGACCGGTTCACACCTGCCGGTACTGAAGAAGTTTTATCTACTTTAAAGTCGGTACCGATCGAACACCCAGTCTGTACGAACGCCTTCAAAGGAGGTTCAACCATGGTTTCCTCAATATCAACAGGCTGAGGATCTTCAGTAGGTTGAGAAGAAGAAGGGGTCTAACTCTGAGGAACGGATTTAGAGGTTTTCGCCATTGTCAATTAGGAGATAAAGAAGTTAAAAGATGCAGGAGTGAGATAAGAATAAAAGGGAAATCACTTGCGAGAAAGCTTAGAGAATTTGAAGAAGAGAATGATTCAAATGTTCAGATAGCACAAACTCCTGAAACTGAAGACAGAGAAGGTTATTTATATCCCCTCAAAAGCGACAGTTCGTGTCCCAAAGCGAGGGAGCATTAATTAGCATGTACTGATGTTGCAGAGGTTTGTCCCAAGTTTGTCTCTGAAGAGACATTTTCGACGCGTACCACGTACGTCACAGTGCTACCGTCATTTATCAATATGATGATTTATTTCTTTTGATGTGACACTCCGGCTTTCGTGCCACATGCGTCATAAATATGTCGCCACCTAACCTAATCAAAAAGTTGCGGCTCATGTCGTTTTTCGTCATTACTCTCCAAAAAATGAGGGGACTATCTGTATGGGGTCGAACTCGGACCGCTTGCATATGGACAAATCGGACTCTAGTTTATATGGTTGGTATCGATCGTAATTACTGTTCGGTAAATCGAGGTCAAGAGATCAAAGATCAAAGAGCGAGACCGAATAACATCGAAGCAGGAATATCGAGGTATCAAAGATTGAAGGTCGGGACCGAACAACATCGAATCAGAACACGAAGCCTTGATGCCCCAGATGAGTTTGTCGAGCTCGATTATGAGAAATGTCCTAGGGTAAGTTATCATATCTGCGTAACGGAAGGACCGAAAATCCCGTGATATGTAAATATCTCGGCGGGAATCACGGCATCAATCAACAAGACCGTTGAAATCAGTAAATCAAGGGATATTTTACCTTGTAAATAGATTCTTGCCTTATATAAGAGATTATCCCCCTCTATATAAAGGGGCAATATAATTGTAAAAAGGATCTCACGAAACAATTATCGAAATATAGAAAAGAAGTCTGCTTTATTGTCTCTTTATTCGTTTGGTTCATACTAGTTCATCTTGGAGAAATCAATCAAGGCCAAGACTATTCAAGGCTTGTGGCTTGCATTTTTTCCCAATTTATTTACTGACTTTAATCTTTATTTTATTCTTCACTATTTGTATCAAACCAAACCACGTGTCCTTAAAATCACGTACAAATTTAATTGTTATCCGAAGCCAAGGGTAAACATGTACTGGAGTTTTATCGTGCTTTAGTTTGGGACATTTTGTTCAAATTTTATTTCCGCAATATAAAACGGCTAAACTTTCGAGAGCTTTAAAACGCTGACTAACGCTTGATTAACCATTCAAAAAGTTACTATTTGCCAATTTTCTCCTACAAATGTGGTTATAAATCTCATTAGTTAGCCAGTGTCTAAATCTTCATGGTTTTCATGGAAATTAAAATATTAAAAAATTAAATATAAAGAAGAGAAAAGGAAAGTATCTAGAATGAGAATTTGAGTTCAAAATATAATAAGTTACTATATTACGAGTTCAATTTATGTTTTCTAAATTGGGCTTTTGCTTTTCAGAATTCTGTGAGGACGTTCTTCCGGTAAAAGAACTGGCCCGAAGGCCCACCTTCAGGCAAAAGGGCCAGAAATACTGGGCCTTCAGCGGCTTCTTCTGGAGTCAAAGGCCCAGTATTACAACTAATATCTGTCTTCGTATAGCCCGGACAAATACTGTTGACACATATAGAAGAATACTTTTGGGCCACAATTCGTGTGTAGGCATTCAAGGCAGCTTTTGAGACTTTATAAGCTGCCATATCTGTGGGCCAACCTTCTTCTTCTAATAAACCCTCCTTGAAATTCATAAGAAACTTGTTCAATACTTCATCCACTTTTTCTGTTGTAAGGCCTTCTACATAACTTAAAGCTTTTATGGCCCATTCATTTGATGTCAGCTGAAAAGGTATTTCAACAACAAGAAAAATGAGGAATTTTTCTTATGACTATAATTTAGAGTCTAATTACCATATATAACTATAATTTACTTAATTAACATTCCTAGCTACTGTTCTTTGTTACCAGATCGAATACGTATCAACTATATTCGTTACAAACATAACTGAATTCGACCAGCTATTTGTGTAAAAATCCCAAAATGTAATTCAGAAGGGAAAAAAAGAAAAAGATGAAAAAAGACAAGAAAAAGTAATTATTGTGACCTTAAAACTTTTTCTTTTTTAGTAAACATTTGATTCTTAGTACTTATCAAATTAGGTGCACAGTTTGAATTTTAAGGTCAAATTTAATAATAAGGACCTTAATTTATGATGTTGTTGGACCTTTTAAAAAATCTGCACAATATTTTAGATATAATTTTTTTTTAGTACGAACATTTGGTGTTAAATTTATGTTATATTTTTGCCATATTTTACTAAGTCGTTATCAGCAAATAGACTAGGAGAAAAAAAAAAGGCAATTTCTATGTTTTTGAGGAAATAGTCCAAAGGTTAAGTTAGGAGTACCTTTAATTTTCCAAGCAGTGAAGAAATATTAACAACCCTTGGTAAAGGAGACAAGAGTAGTAGTGGAATAAAGGCTTCAATCATTCTTTTTGCTCCATAATAATTAGTGGTTGCACATTCTTCTGCCCATTCAGAAGTCTCAATGAGTTTTCCATTTGACTTGATTGGAGCTTCATCCTCCTGCAGTAATTAGTATATTTTGCAGATAACCATAACCATATCAAAAACTTGACGCAAAATCCAGTTTTCCTAATTACCATCACTGAGTATATTTTTCACACAATTGAATTATTTTTGACTTTCATATTTTCCTTAATAACTATGTGGGAACTGTTATTACACCTATTAGTTAAGAAACTCTGAAATAGGTGGCTATATTAACATGACATAAGCTTCAAAGTTATGGTCTCTAATATTCGCAAATGAGAAATGGATAGTTTGTCTAAACTTGATAGATTATTTACTCAACAAATTATGCTTCAATCCTATATAAAGTTAGAGTCGACTGTATGAATCGTTAAAACAAATCCAGTAGTATCGGGTTGTTGTGAAAATGTAAAGTGAAATAAAGGGAAATATATGAAGTAACCTTAGTTGTAATGCCTAAAGCTCGAGCAACATCTCGTTCTATTAGCTCCGGTAGGATCGAAACATCCCCCTCAATCATTAGTCCATTAATTCCTGCATTATTTACCTGCAAAATATCCACTTTCACACTTTCTTTAGTTACTAATTATGGAAGGTTATTTCCAAAAAAATAAAAATAAAAAGTATGGAAGGTAAAGTGAACAAATACACAAGTTGTCTTTCTCCTGAATTCAGATTCTCGTGGAAAATAAAAATAAACAGAATATTAATTAACTTGCAATTCGTGCAACAGTTTATGATGGTTTATTGTTAGTTCCTAAGTTAATTAACCATCTTATAAGATATATAACCCTTTCTATTACTTAATGTGTCTCATATTAGAGTTAAATTAAAGTAAATTTGTCTCGGTATTCTGTTTTTGAGAGTTTTAATAACCAAAAATTTCTTAACAAATCAAGTATTTGCACATATGTTGGGTTTCATATGCTTATAAAATATATATTTCCAAACGTTTAACTCTATTTTATTCATTAGCAGTGTCACAGATTTTATAACTAAAAAATAACTTAAGAAATATATGTGTTTAACCATTCATAAAGCGTAAGATTAGTAATTTGAAATTCAAACAAATTATTTTATATCAGCAGCTCAAGATAAATCATTTCCAAATTATGTGGTTCAGGTAATTGCGCTGGATTCCCTACATATCAAAACCAGAGAGAATATATTGACGAGTTTGGTCCACCTATGGTGCTGTGCTTTCTATGTCTCCACAGCTCGCTCGTACAATAGTTCCTAGAAAGATGGAATACTTAGCTAGCAAAAGTCATCCACTAATAAATTTCAACTTGACTAGTTTATAACAATTTGACAACAATAACCCAATAGAATTCCTTCATTAATTAAAGTTCTCGGGTTTCAAACTTTAAATATAAAAAAATTTCGATAATGAGTTATTCCCTCTTTAATAGGCCTTACATAGTATAAATCTAAAGGGCAAGTCATATTTAGCCGGTAGGCAAAAATAATTACATCTGCTATCCAAGTACACAAAAATAATACTGAATAAAATATGTATAGTTATGTATATTATATATTAATACATAAAAAATATACATTTTGCCTACTATTATTTTTTGGAGCGATTATACCACATAATTTTTCAATTTAAATTAATCGACGTCGAAATACGGTTACCAAACGTAAGGTGATAATTTCTTTTAGAAAAAACAAGAAACCGACCTCCTTCCACCCTCAAATGAAAGAAGAAAAAAGAAAAAAGAAAAAAGAAAAAGAAAGATAAGATCAATGAACAGAGAGGGGATAAATGTATATTATAATCTGTTTATTTTCAACGGACCTTGGATCAAACGATATTAATTAATCTCATTACAAAAAAATTCGATAACAGTTTCAGATAAATTGGATCGATTTCTCACATAATCAACTATTTCACGAATTTTTACAATAAAATCACAAAATTAATTTTTGTCCCTTCAAAATAAATAAATTGTTTGTAATCAATATGCTGGAAAAAACCCATAGTCAACCCCGAAAAGCCATATAGGCATGCCAGATTAGCGAAAGTGGCAAGATGGTTAGGCCATGTTAAGCTTGAAAATTTTCGTTAAGATTACTAAACTTACAATTATCAATAAAATTATAAAAGTCGATATATTATCATTTTCATCCAGTACAAATTACTCGATAATATTTATCTAAAGAATATTTTATCTGGTAAAGTTTGTCGAATAAACTAAACGATATTAAGTGGTGAGCTTCTCCTTTAATGTGTCTTAATTATACAGCGCGGAAGGCGCAAATTGAAATTAGGTGTATGGGTTGAGTTTTGGATAGTGAATGGTTATAAAAAATAGAAATAAAAAAAAGGAGTTGTAGATGATACCAGAATATCAAGCTTTCCATATTTAGATTTGATGAAGTCAACAAGAGAGGAAACACTAGCTGGATCCACAACATCAACTTGATGAAAAACAGCAAGATTCTGAGTTAATCCTTCAGAAGAAGACTCTCTCATCAGCTTTTCCACAGCTTCTTTTCCTCTTTTCTCATCTCTAGCTGTTAACACTACCATCACTCCTTTCTTCATTAGTTGCCTGCAAATCTCATATCCTATTCCTTTGTTTCCCCCTGTCACTACTGCATACCTGAAATTTATTAATTAATCTACTACACATTAAATAAAATGGAGCTAGAGGCCAAAATTAAGAATATATTTAGGCCAGAAAAGGAATTAAACAAAACTTGCTTTCTTGTTTGATGCTTGTTTATGGACTCTTCTGCCATTTCTTCTTCTGCACAACTCTCTGTTGGGTGTGCTAATTTTCTGAGGGAAGAAACTACCAAGAGGTTCAGATATATATATAGTGGTGTTAGGAACTCACAACCTAGGGGTGATAAAGAACTTATCGCGGATACCGAATTTAAATGTGATGGATTTAATATTAATATTTTTAGCACAAAAGTTAGTGTACTTTTAAATTAATTATGGGTTTCAAAATTTGATTTTTGTTGTAATTTTAATTATTTTCATAGATAAATCAATTTTAAATGGTTAGTAAAAATTTATATAACGGATTTCAATTTGCTTAGAATAAATAGGTAGCAGTTGTTGTTTGTATATATTAATTACACTAATGTTATGTGTTTAAATACTTAGTTCAATTCAACTCATAGTCAAAATCGTATTTGCTTACATACATAAGGTGTTTACATCAACCTACTGCACTTTACTTTGTTAAGAAATTAAATTATTTAAAGTGTGTGTGCTAGTTAATTAAGTGATAGTAATATAATAAAGACACATATATCATATATTCATTTGGTTAGTGCAACCGCTGAGTGTGCATAATTTTTTTTTTTTTTTCTAAAAGTAGATTACTTTTCAAAAAGCGGTAACTTTACTTTCTCTCTGATTATAATACTTTTTTGGTTCCAATTTATGTGATATTCTTTCTTTTTTATAATTCAATCCTCAAAAAAAGTTATACTTCTTTATTTAAAAATAATTTAATTTTAAATTTCTCAATTTATCCTTAATGAGATGATTTATAACCACATAAATTAAAACGGAGGGAATAAAAAAGATATGTTTGAAGATGGTCAAACAATTTAATTTTTGTTGCAATTTGAACATTGACGCCTATATATTTTGTTTTAAATAATGGAAGTTACATGGATAGTATTCTAAGTCATAATTTTTATAAATATAAATATTAAAATGAAAAGTTGGACATTTCAAGCAGTAATATAATCAAATTAATATTGAATAGAGAATTTATTTATTCCGGATGATGTGTGTTCAATATAATATGCGACTTCAACAAAAGATTAAAAAAGTCCACACATGGAACAGTGAAATGAAAAGGACATACATAATTATACATTGAAATTATTCCAAATTGTACAATGAAGATAAGTTTTGTAAGGATATGATGTTTGCCAAACTTTTACTATTTAATTTCGAAAACGACTCCAATTAGTGAGGTTGCTGAAATTTTATAATCGAGAAAATTGAAAAACGCAACCTAGAATACTTTTGCCATCAATATTGAGAATATCGAATATGTCAACATTAAGAATTTTCAAAAGAAGAATATTTTTGTATGGATTTGATGTTTGAATTTTGATTATAACTTTTATCGTCGAACAATCATCATCAAAACATGTCTCTCTTTTCTCTCTCCCAAATCCCTAACCTGCCGCTTCCCCAAATCCCAAACCCACCGCATCCTTTCCCCCGGTTGATCACCGGAGTTCAAGCCAGAGGCCGAATACCCCACAGAACCAAACACAACCGCAACAAATGCAGCAGAGCGAATGAATGGTGGTATGAAGAAATTGTTACGTTTAGAATCCAGGCCATACGAAATAGTGGATGGTAAGGCTAGGGTGATCTTTACCGAGGAGGAAGATGATCTTATGGCAGAAAAGTGCCGCCTCACAGTGGTAGGCAAATTCCCTCGGACTCGTCTCCATATTGACAAACTCAGGGATGAGTTTAAGAGACTGGTGCCTCTAAAAGAAACCTTTAAGATTGGTGCTAATTTAAGGATTGGAGGCACGTCTTTCATTGATGAAGAGGATTTTAAGAGATTATATGGAAGGCGATCAATGCCAATTTGTGGAAATGTTGATGCGAGTCCGCATATGGACTCATTGTTGACTTTTTGGCTTAGTTTAGAATCCCACATCGGTAGTTAACAAATTGGGAAGGAGGTTTGGAGATTATAAATTAACTCCTCCTCCTTCAATGTTAGTATCCCAACAAACTCTCTTCTCCCACATTAATAAAAAGCGGGCTGTTTGAGCGGTGCTCGGAGACTAGGCTAAATTGGCCGAACTCCGTTAACAAATTTTCGGGTGTGTTCTTTCTTTGTCTCTTTTATTATTCCGCTTTATTTCTTTTCTGTTGTAGTATAATATTCAATATTATTTGTCGGGTATTTGTATTAGTGTTCTGTCTAGTTCATTTGTTTTTGAACTAGTTCATTTCACTAGTTGTGTTGTCGTAGTGGGAAAATTACCCGATTTTTCCCAACAATTGGTATCAGAGCCAAGGTACTATCAAAGTATGCTCTGTGGTTGCAGCATAGTCTGATCTTCCACATCAGAAAAGATTTATCTTGGTAACTGAACTGAAGGTTCACCTTTGGGTTGTTTGAAATTTGTTGTAATATTGAATATTATATATTGAGTCTGTCATGGCAAATAAAGATCAAGAAACGAAGGGTGCTGTCACAAATAT
>MCJB01017864.1:134227-148785 GCA_002018475.1 Nicotiana obtusifolia | reverse complement strand
ACATTGACGTTCGCTATCATTTTGTGCGGGAGATTCTCGAAGAAGAGGAGATACTTCTCCAGAAGATTCACACTACGGAGAATCCTGCAGATATGCTCACCAAGGTGGTTCCAAAGGCCAAGTTCGAACACTGTTTGGACTTGGTTAATGTCTTGCACATTTGAAGTTTGGCGCCCGGAGGCGCAAATTTGAAGCACCACGAAACTGTTTTTTTTTGTTATGTTTGTTTGAGAAGATTTGTATTGGTGGGATTTTGAAATTAAGCCAAGGTGGAGATTTGTTGACTTTTTTGGCTAAATTTCCTAGTCCCACATCGGTTAACAACCTTTTGGGAAGGAGGTTTGGAGTTATAAATTAACTCCTCCTCCTTCAATATTTGTATCCCAACAAACTCTCTTCTCCCACATTAATAAAAAGCGGGCTGTTTGAGCGGTGCTCGGAGACTAGGCTAAATTGGCCGAACTCCGTTAACAAATTTTCGGGTGTGTTCTTTCTTTGTCTCTTTTATTATTCCGCTTTATTTCTTTTCTGTTGTAGTATAATATTCAATATTATTTGTCGGGTATTTGTATTAGTGTTCTGTCTAGTTCATTTGTTTTTTGAACTAGTTCATTTCACTAGTTGTGTTGTCGTAGTGGGAAAATTACCCGATTTTCCCAACATTAACTTACAAAAATGCACAAAGTCAAAAGTACACCAGTAGAAAGAAGATAATTCCACAGTATTTATTTATTTTATGTGTACGCGATTTCTGCAGTAAGTCATATCTAAAGTGCAATGATACTCCAGTCAAACACACGGATTTTCATTAGAAAGGGAGGTCTATATTAGTGATTGGGAGAAAAGTTTTGACACTTTAGATGAATCAATTGTAAGGAGCAGTAACGATATTACCTGAATATATTCTGTCTAATACCCGAGGTACTGCACAGAAGACAGTTGGTTTCAGCTCTCCAATGTCTTCAGTTAGTAACTTGACATCCTGCAAACATGATAAGAATTGTATAAGATAAGCTCTGTCATAATTTTCATAGAAGATGTGGAGATCTTACCCCTCGCCAAAATCCAATTGAGGCACCATGACTAATGAAACATTCTTCAATCACCCGATCAAAGATATGTGCCAAGGGAAGATATGAGAGATATACATCATTCACGTTCAACTGCAATACGAAAACATTAGATCAAAGAAACACATTTTCAAAAGGGAGATTAAAACTTTGGCTATCCTTTACTTCGAAGCACATGAAAATAGAAAGAACATATAACTCACCGCCTCATGTACACTCTCAAGAAAACGCTTCACTCCAGCTATAAGAGTAACAATGCTATTATTCGAAATCATCACACCCTTGGGTTCTCCAGTCGTTCCACTAGTATACATTATTGTGCAAATATCGGTCTTCTTTTTCACTGGAAGGTCATACTGATTTTTGCTTCCCTGCACATATTGAGAGATGTGATGTTTAACTTATAGGGAATATTGAAGCCATATAAGTATGTGATGTTCAAAAAGGTAGGAAAGGGGTGCATCAATCAGTAAAAACCCAAGAAAATATACTTATCCTTTGAAAAGAGAAGTCTTACTAATTGTAGAAACTCATCCCAGGAAAAGAGAGCCGCTCCAAACTTTTCAACCTCTTCCTTTTGTTGAGGAGTAACATGCCCAAAACTCACAACCGCTGGTGATTAAGAACAGGAAACAATTTGCCATAAGATGACATATTTCACACTTTTGAAAAAAGACAACTAAATTACAATTGACTTACTCTTCAAGTACTTTGCTGCATTTGGAAATGTTTTCAAAAGCTGAAAAAGAATAAGAGCACATTTTAGTAAGAAGCACATCCCTGAATTTTCAACAACGTAGCTCCAACTTCAACATTAATAAACTTCTGAAACAACAATATCTTGAAACATTCTAGTCATTATCCTATTTATTGAACAATTTATTTCTGAAAGCTATAATAATCCAAAGTTCTATAAAAAATGATGTCCAAGTCTGAAACATTTAAATCTTCTTAAAACAGCATAGAAGTTCAAGCAGATCATTCTTTATCCTGCAGGGGCGAGTTTATTTCACTTCCACAGTAGAAAGTCATGTATATGTAGCTTGGGTATGAACATGCTTATGGAATCCTAGACTTGATGTTTGAATAGTTAATATAAGACTGTCTATTTAAAGTTGACCTCCTAGGATACCATGTCTATACCTCGGGAACCTTTTTCTCCTCAACAAAAGCAATTGAAACCTCAGCATGGGAAATGATAAATTCCACTGCACCAGCACCTAAAGACATAAAAAAGATTATCATTATATACTAGTTATTACATCAGCATGACATTCCTTCTTGTAAGAAGGAAAATAAAAAATAAATAGGCATATGACTGGTAAATGTGATAGCCTCTTCGTAGTCAAACTGCACGATCACGCATCTCATTTGAACGAGCCCAGAACATTTCTATTATTCACAAGAGTAACACCAAGGATGATTAAGTCTATTCACAAGGAAGAGCACAGAGCCACGATTGTCACAGAAGAAGAATACATACCTAAAGTGTCGTACAGAGGGACACAGTAGAGTCCATGAGCATTGCATGCCTGCATTAATAAGTTGCTATCAGAGTCAATAAGAATTACAGAAAAGGTTTAATTTCTAACATCTATCCAAGCAAACAATAGATGTTATAACCAACAATAGCAGAAAGAGCAGCGTAGATAGGAACCCACAAAGATTGAAAGTGAACTTGGAAAAAAGAACAGTAAGAGAAGCATCTTGTTATAAAATGCAAGTGGTCATTCAAAAGATGTTAGGATTTAAAGCAAAAAGGAAAAAAGAATGACTTTGACATTCAGATGTCAAATATTTTCAAGGGCATCTTCAGAATCGAAAAGATAGCCAGCTAAACACTGATTAATAGACGTACAATCCAAAGGTTGTCATGCTATAGAATATAGATGTCCATGCATAAACATCAATTTATAAACATAACAGTTTACCAATAAAACATGACCTAGAAGAACAGTAATGGAAGTCCTCTCTCGTAGATGTACATTCACAATGCAGAAAACTAAAAAGCGAAAAACAGAGAAAAGAAGAAGAAGAAGAAGAAGAAGAAGAAGAAGAAGAAGAAGAAGAAGGACAACATGAAACGCTTCAGACATACACAAAATAAGCAACAGAAAGGGCAATACCTCCATGCTTATAATCCACTCAGGGCAGTTGGCACCATAAATACCACATTTTCCTCCCTAAATCAGAAGTCAAATTGAAAAAGTACGGAAAATCAAGGGGATGAACAATAATAAACAGGCAACAGAAATCGACAAGTGGAACTATCAAAAATAAACAGAGGATAAAGAGAGTTGGAAACTTACTTGTTCTACACCACAGTTCCGGATGGCATTTCCTACTTTTATGACAATGTCATATACTTCTTTGTAAGTTGTCCACACATACTTTCCGGGCTGAAGATAAGAGCAACAAATACAAGAAACAGCTAACATTAGTTCAGAAAACTAAAGTCCTTTGAAAGTAGGATTTGAAACTAATGTGTAGTAAAACATACCTTTCCATCCACAATCTTACGGCGGCCAAGCATTCGGTTGTTGGGATATTTCTCCACTGACATACTGTGACATAGAACAAGAAAACATCTATAAGTTCCAATATCAGACAGCAAACTTTTACAAGCTTTCTGCCTCTTGCAGAAATGCAGGGTAAAGCTGCGTACAATAGACCCTTGTGGTCCGGTCCTTCCCCGGACTCCGCGCATAGCGAGAGCTTAGTGTACCGGACTGCCTTTTTTTACCTTTTTTATTCTAAGTTAAAAAGTATTATGCAAATAGCCAAATACAGCTCAAATTGCTAAGGCCATAGCTTAGTATTAAAGTAAGGCACATTGGAAGTGATATGCTTTTAAAAATTATGACTAAATTACGTAGAAGATACTTCACTGAAGTAGGAGTAGAAAGTGTGGCATAATTCTAAGCAGCCTCTCTGAAAACCATAAAACTAATAGTGTCATAATTAGAGTTTCTTTGAAAGATTTTCAAGTGAAACAGGCAACTAATAGCTGAGATTAAAAGTGTAGTCATCATATGCATGTAAGGTAGCATAAATTGAATGGCACCATTGATACATGCATTCAATTAGCATGAACTAAATGATATTTCTGCTTGAAGCAAGCCTCTTACTATGCACATTATTAACAGCCAAAAGGCACAGATAGCTACTTTTGTGTGAAGATTTTGAAGAAAAAAAAGAAGTGAAAGGTCAAAAATCATTCTGCTCATCAAATATATAAAAGTGCTACACTTCCACTTAGTGTATGAAATAAAATTGGACTACATAACTAAGTACGAAAAAATTCAAATATCAATCTGAGAACTACCCAATGATCAAATGTATAAAACTAAAAGACTACACCTTTTTTGCGAACTAATCCAATAAATTCAACGTAGATATTAAGTAACATTTAGTCAATCAAATTATAACGTAAATCCACAAGCAGTTTAATCAAAATTTTGCAGAAAATTATTGTTTTTTTGTTACCGGAAAATATCCCAACAGCTATCTAAGCCTTCAATAGGAGGTGGAAAACCGTCCTTGGCGAATAAACTCCGATAAACCGGTCCAACTGACGGTTTTCCGTCTTTAGCTGGCTTAGCCGGTTCAACCTCGATTATAAACCTCTCCGCCATCTCCGATCCCTCAATAATTCTCACGAACTGTCAAATATATATAGCTTTTCACATGCAATTCCTTCAATAGATTGAAGAAGAATGCAAATGTGGGTACACCGATCAATTAAAACATATACAAATTCTAATGAATTTGTGTCAAATTTCTGAGGATTAATTTTGGAGAAATGAGATTGTTTTTTGTTTACGTGAAAATGTAGTTTCAATGGAGAAAGGGAAGTTTCGGTTATCAGAATTACGGGTCTCACGGAAAGCTTTTCAGTATTTTGTGCGATATATATAACTGTATGTAGAGTATATTCCTCCCATGCAGTTTAAACTGTTTGACACTTAATCCCAACTATCCACTTTAATTAATTTACGTGGTCCATAATATTTAATTTTTTTAGATATTAAAAAAAAATTAACTTTAACCTAAACCGCTGTTAGTATGTTAGCATGAGAGTGGATCGGGGAATCGAAAATGCTTCTTTGATTGTTGAGTAAGGAAGCGTAGCAGGGGAAGGGGATAGCACCGGTCTTGACTCTAATACTATTCTTCTTTGAGTAGATGTTGGCATAACCACTGCTATTTCATCTTCAACTCTTACCGTTGAGGAATAAGTATTGCTTTAGCTTGATTGCTTTCACCAGGTCTAGCTAGGTTGAGAGTCGATTAGCCCGGGTTGTGTTAAGATAAGTGGCAATTGAATTGGAAGTAGCCATCGGCCAGGTCTTGGATAGATCTCAAGCAGGCTTGAACTGCTTTATTCGGTCTTAGGCTGGCCTACGAGGTTGCTGAAAGAGAAGAAAAGTTTTTTTTTTTTAAATTACCTTTGGAGGAGTATTTGTTGTATTTCTAATGAACAAATTAAGATTAATATAGTCAATTTCGTTGTTAATTAATGCTAAAAGATGAATTTCTTAATATATATGAAGGTATTCAAAAAATTAATTAAAGTGAATCAGAGAGAGTACCTCAGTTTTAGTAACTAATATCCCCTAGTTTTATGTGGTGCTATTAATATTTGGGAAGTCGAAGAAATTATTTGACCGTCAATTTTTAAAGTACTTTATTCATTCTATTCAAGTTTACTTATCCATTATTGACTTGATATACTGAAACAATAAATAATCAGGTATAATTTTATTATATCACCCGTAATTATTATTATTGAATAACTAATTTTGACTATTATAAATTCAAAATATTGAAAAATGGTTGACACACTCAAACAATAAATAATATGGTAATTTTATTATATCACCCCTAATTATTATTCTTAAATAACTAATTTTGACTATTATAAATCCAAAATATTAAAAAATTATAAGGGTAAAAATAGGTATAATATGATAAATCATCCATTAGTTTTTCAAATTGAACAAGTAAAAGTGGATATTTATTTTTAGTATAATGAACAAGTAAACTTGGACGGTAGAAGTATTTTAAATTATTAATTTATATTGCAACTTGTGATTTTATTTTTCTTTAGTTATTTTCAAATATATAAATTTTATTTCAAAACACTTGAATGCACACCAATCGTTACCAATGATCAAGCAAATAAGCAAGACCATTCTATGAGTTTCTTCCTTTTTGCATATGGCATCGCCACTCCCTTTGGCAACCTCCACTAATTAGGAACTTAATTTGAAAGTCATATTTCGACTCGGACGTTTTCGGAATGCCGCTAATAACCTACGAATGGCAAGTACTTTTCCTTGTGTAGATCCTATTTCAATGGGAACTTGATGAGTCGATCCACCTACACGTCTTGCTTTTACTGTTATATCGGGAGTTACTCCACGTATTGCTTGACGTAAAACGGATAGTGAATTTGTTTCTGTCTTTTGTTGAATCTTTTTCACTTCGATAGATAATTTGATAAGCCAATGATTTGATTGTCTTTCTAGTTGCAATCTGCGAGGAACAAATTGAATAACATAAACAACTTTCAACCAGATTAATAAAGAAGAACTAAAACTTGTGGTTGCAAGTCAAAATTGATTTGCTTATTACAGCAAACTACTGATGACATCTAGTGCTGCAGAATTCTGGTCATCGTTACAAAACTTCTCAGACTATAATCTTTTCTCGAATGCCAATATTCGTATGAAAAATGAAAGAAAACAAAAAATATTACATCTGTATGAAGTACTTTGAAATAAATTACATACTCTGCTCGCTCCTCTACCCTATAATTCTCAAGAATCATAAACTAAGTGAAAAATGAGCTTCTGTCCCAATTATTTCAATGGTGTATATGCTCGACTACTAACCTATAATAAGCAATTTGCTAGATCAAATTTTCTCCTTCAATCAACGACGTTCATCGTCTCTTCTTGTTGTTCTTTCTTCTTTTTACTTGTTTCTCTAACTTTTCGATCCTTTGACCAAGAACAGAAGAAGAAGAAGAAGACGATGATGATGATAGACCTTGACTTGTGGGTTTTGATGCCTCGGGAAGTGATGATTGAGCGTGCTTTTGTGTCACTAAGTGCTCTTGCGCTGCAGCAAATTTCTTGAGAGTATCGAAAAATGAGAGTCCCGGTTTTTGTTCAGATGGAGGACTGACAGGTATTATAGGAATGCGAAGTAACTTCTTAACTGCAGGATTTTTAATTACTGGCACACAAAGAAGGCACAAGATGAAAAGTGAAACGTGTTAATGACAAAATCAACAACTAAAAATTGCAAGACATGTATGCTTGTGCAGGAAATGAATCATAATACTAACCTAATCCGTAGGAGAGTGAAAAAAGATTTGATGTCATCCAATAACAGAATACTGCCTGAAAAAAAAAAACAACCAATGATCGACATATTACTATAACCTATGAAAGAATAACCAACCAAGAAGGCAAGAACTCAAATCAACTCCGAAAACAAGCACATACCATGAGCACATAGCATTTACAAGCATTACATAGCACATAAAGGTTAACCATAGGTTCACACAAGGGTGGAGGTGCGGAACTAGAAGTGCAGCTATGGGTTCGGCTGAACCTAGTAGTTTTTGGTCAAACAGTGTATTTGTGTTAAGGAATTCATTAAATATGTACAAATAGTAAACTTAGAACCCAGTTATTAGCACTTGAAGTTGTCGTTCCAAAATTCAGAACCCATAAAGTTGAAATCTTAGCTCCGCCTCTAGGTTCACATGGTCCAACACAAACAACAATTGTGTTAAACATGATAGACACCCATAATAAATTAGTCGTGTCTCAATTATGACTTTTGACATGCAAAGCACTTATGATACGATCATTTAACACCACTAGAAGAGAGAGCCAGCTGATAAAGGTAGAACCTTTGGGTGCACCAATCCCATATTCTTATACCTTGTGTAAGGTAAATATAGCGAAGTTATCTTTGAGCAATTAAGAAGTTAAGAATGCTTATAACTTGACATATAATGTAGGTCAAGTTATGAAAGGAATGTTTAAGGATATCCTCAACAATCAAAAACCAAAAGATGATGCATGTACTCAATCAGGAAACCGGAAAAAAGAAGAAGATAACAGTCAGGGGCGGAGCCAATGAAAAAGCTATGGGTTCATTTAAACCTAGTAACTTCGTTATAGGCCTTGTATCTGTGTTAAAAACCCAGCTAAATAAGTCCAAAAATAAATTTTGAACCCAGTACACGATGTGGTAGAATTTTGAATTTGAACCCATAAAGTTCAAATCCTGGATCTGCTTCTCATAACAGTCACACACAAGGCCAATTTGAAGTGAAAGCACATCATGTACCTGAGATTCTTCACAGCATAAATAGAAAAGGATAGGTACATGATAAATCATTTATACATGATTTGGTTTGGATTATGTACCTTAGGAAAACCAGCAGTAAATGGGATAGTTAACGCAGCGAATGCTCGTGAGACATTTTTTATAGTTTTAGCATGAGCATTTCCTTCCAATCCTTCTTGAGCATTGCACTGAGAAAGAACAAACTCTGGTTAACAAAAAATTGTCAGAAATTACATTGGTGTGAAGATATCTAGATAGAGACAGCAGGATTTTTTAGAGAATAGAAAAAGGTGTAATAGATGAAGGCACCATAAAATAATACACCGAAATGAACAAAAGGAAAACTCACCTCCACCGTTATCCAGAATGTCAATGCAGTTAAAACAGGGAAGATGTACATACTATCTGGAGTAGTTAGATCAGTAAACCAAAACACTCCCCCCTGTTTGAAAGAAGGAACTTTTTCCACCATGTTTGAAATCTGCATTTTAGGCGATAAATTTTACTTTTTAATAATGAATATGGTTCAGAGGGAAAAAAAGGACATTATAGATAGCAGAAAGTGGATAAACTTACAGCCATAAAGAAACTGACAAAGATTGGCCCTTGTATTAGAATTCCTTTTAAGGGAGTGAAGGGTGAAACGCCATATCTGCAAGAATGTCATAGATTGAAAAGACATCCATCATATCGAAACATTTCAGTCAATTATGATGCCAATTATATGTTGAACACACATAAGATAATTAAGGACTCCAGTGAAACTGTGGATTTGCATTTTAGTTCTTCTCCAAACAAGTCATACATATGATTTAATGAGAAGTTGCTTACTCATTCATTGCTGCTTTCATTTTTTGTTGACCTTCAGCGACAGCTGCCGGAGCCATACCCTAGTAAAAGGTAAGAAGTTTAACCAGGTAATTCTAGCAGACTAGCTTAATTAGAAGGAAAAATATCATGACAGTTTCATATAGTTTGTCACAAACAGTGGCTCCAGGGGTGCAGCTGACACACCTTCGCTGGAAAATTGCGCTGTATTGCTAGGTAAAAGATTTTGTTTCATGCATATATATACTATATGTTGAATCACCTTGGCTTTTCGGTGTGTTTAATTTTTTCTTTTTTTTAACACCCCTTATTGAAAATTATGGCGCCACCGTTGGTCACAAAGAGTGCTGAAATAGAGAACCAAACTAGAATGGAATGCGTTGATATATTGGCTAAGTTAGATAGATATATAATCTATTTGGAATTAGTAACTAAAGATGATAATACAGAGGGTTAGAGTATGAGAATCTTGTACTAAAACAGAATGGCAATGTGTAATAATCAGTAAATTTTAAAGCACTACTTAACATCCTCCAACAGGATGACATAAAACTAATAGATGTTTCATAGCTAAAAGTTATTACAACAAGGCCAAATAATGTATGCCAATGGCGATCGGAAGAGAATCATATCAAACTTACCCTATCTTGCATCTCTTGGTTAATCGCATCCAACTTTGGCTTCACAAGCTGCAAAAGACATGCATGTTAATAAATGGATGATTTATGAATTTTCACCAAAAAAGAAGAAAAGAAAAAGGATGAATTGTGAAGAAACCCAAAATTAGCAAAGATAGACTATAATTAACGGGAAACAACTATAATTCTTTTTTTTTTTTTTTTGCATTGGGCTTGTGTAAGAGATGCAGAACGAGGGACTAGATTCCGATAAGCAAATGGTTTGGTTATTTCAAAATTTTCGAATAGTATCTAAAAGTTTATAGAAAGCTCCGCGTCTGCCTAAGTGGACTTCGCATAGCGGGTCTCACATCAATTTAAGGATAAGGGTTGTGGCAGGTAGACAACCAACGTAAAAATAGTCCAACTTCAATAAAAGTTGAATGAAACGCCTGAACAGTTTCGAGCCCTAGAATCAGCAAGTGATGCTAGGTAGGCTGCCTACATTACACTTTCTTGCTTTCTTGGCTCTAGGGGTGCGGCTTTCCCGGACCTTGCATGTACACGAGATGCTTCGTGCACCAGACTGCCTTTTTTTTTTATAAATGCTTAGCCTGAGCTGACTTAACTTGAGTTAAACTTTCTCATTGGTATATTTTTTGATAAAGTAATAATATCATTTGATTTGGGACAAATACCATATACAAAACAATATAATAGAAAGTAGAGAACCTACATCAAGTTTTGTAGTTTATAATCGACTTAATCTTGGGGCAATTAATTTGAGCTTGACCTATAAGGCTATAACATGATTGTTCAGTACATTTTCAACACAATTTCTAAAATTATTGTACATCAGATTAAGATATCAAGCACATCCAGTACAATTCTGGAAAATGTCAACGCACGTTAACAAAGACCAAAGACATTCAAAGATTAAGAATTTATATAGCAACTCTGCGTACTAAAATATTACTGTATTTTTTTTTAAGCTGGTGAAGAAGTTAATATAGTTAGGGCTACGAGAAGAAAAATCAGTTGTCACTATCTGCTTCAGACAAACAAAACAGCATAACCACCTTCTCCCTAGACTTTGCGAAGACAAAAATTTTCATTTCGTACAGCATATGCATGTCGAACAGAACCTGTTTACCACGAATTTTGTACTTTCTAGCTGACTTGAACAAGTAACAAGCAAAGACAATAGTCAAGCCGAGCCTAAGGGCTGTTATAGTGTTATCATGAGTTGGTTAAGCTATAAGCTAAATCCAAGTCAAGCTCGAGCAAGTAGGTTTATGAAACACCTCATGTACATGCAAACCTGAGCTATCTGTCTGATAAAGACCAGTGCATTTTATATGACCATGACAGTAACGTTAAGATCCATTAGAAACTTACCGCCAATTTTGAAGTGGCTTTGAGCTGATTAATCATTAATGGAAGGGTTATACATCGAATAATAATAGTTGTAGCAATTATTGATGCCCACCTGAAATATATTTCCAAAATGAAGTGGTCAGTCATTTCGTGACAATATAAAGCACAAGTTGATTTTAACTCGTGAATGTTACATTACAACATCACAACCAAAAGAGAGAAACAAACAATGAATGTTAAGCTTTCCTAAGTATTTCAGAAGAAACATTTCCTATATCTGCCAAAATTCTTAGGAGCGAATCTCTCGAAACCGAAATTAAAAACACATCAAAAGTTACAAAAAGAAAAGAAAAAACTTTCAATATATGCAACGCCTCTCAAGCGTTTAGAATTAAATAGTTCTATAGTAAGAGTTCCAGCAAACATCTGTCCATCTCCCGATTAATAAATGTCCAAAAACCAAATCAATCAACGTGACATACTACAAACTCAAATATCGTCTCAAATTAAACCCCAACGTTTTATTACACTATCAAGGTCTATTACACACATGCACATACTTTTATATATGAAATACAAGTAAAAAGATTCATAAACTATATTATCCCTTTCTTTCTCACCTAAAAATTCAGAGATAGATCAAGGATTTGAACATTACAGTTTCAAGTTCGGAATTCAATACCAGAAGTTATTTGATTTACTGGGATCGAAATCAATTATTTCTACTTCTTTAATAAATTTTATAACACATATAAGATCGAGCCAAAGCTACCCATAACTTACACTCTACATCCGCCCCTGCCTAAAATGTATCCAAAGAGGAATAACTATACCAAACTCTTTCCTTTTTACTACTACATCAATTGAAACAACAAGCAATATATCATGCTATTCTTACCAATCAACAACAACAACTACTACTGCTGCTGCTGCTGCTCAGTCCCAAACATGTTATGGTTGGGTATATAAATCTCCACTGACCATGTTATTCCATTCAAAATCATCTCATGCCAATATTATAAAAAATAGAAATAAAAATTAATCTTACCAATCAAATCCAGTAAAAATATGAACATAATCAATCAAGTACTGCAACGCCTGCACGGGCAAATACGAGTCAGCAGCAGCAACTGCCACCTCATTCACTGCTGGAACTTGAGAAGTTACAACCTCGACAGCCTTATCTGCCAGCTCAGCAACTTCACTTATGTACTCTATCTTCTCTGCTCCACCGCCACTAACACTACTAGACATGTTCCTAGTGAACATTGAGCCCAAATTCATACAAATCATGTGTTGTGAAGGGCGAAATCTTCGATCTTGAAATGGGCTTTTGGGCCCATTTAAGCTGTTAATTCCACTTTTCACATAATGGGGTTGTAAAACAGTGGAAAATCTTGGATTTTTACAAATGGGTTCTTGAGTTTTTTTATCATCATCATGTGGGTAACAAAATGCTGGAGTAATAACTCTTTGTTGCTGATAAAGAAACTTAGCTCTTGTTGTTAAGTTCCTTCTATAAGCCATTTGAATCTGCTTCCTTCAAAAAAAAAATCAAATTTTTAGCTGCACAAATTAGTACATCAAACACCAAAGATTTAACCTTCATAATTCTTCCCAAGTGGGTGTTCGAGTTACCCGATATTTGTGCTGGCTCGGATACCACAGTCACAAAAAATAAGAAAAAAATTGAATCTTTATAATCATTCAACTATAAAGGGCAGGCTAGCGGGGTTAGGGAAAGGGCCGGACCACAAGGGTCTATTGTATGCAGCCTTACACTGCATTTCTGCAAGAGGCTGTTTACACGACTCGAACCGTGAGCTCCTGGTCACATGGCATTGAACTTTCTCAGTTACGCCATGGCTCCTCTTCGATCATTCAGCAAATATGATGCACAGAAAATATCTAATAAAGACATAGGCGGATCCAGTATATATGTATATCTATATAGTGTCTTCAAAAAATATTCAATTTTTTAGCTGAACAAGTTAGTAAATCAAACACTAGAAAGGATTAAAACTCTATAATCATTCAGTAACTATGATACACAGAAAATACCTAAAATTGAAGAATATGAAAGAAATATTCAAAAATATAATTTCAGATACCAATTATTTCTATTGACAATTCAAAACATAGAGAATAACAGCTTACAGTTAATTGCAGGAAATGCTAAAATGGGCAAGGTTTTTCCGTTTTTGGGGGGTTTTAGGAGCGAGATGGTGTCAGCCAGTAGAAGTGATAATACAAAAATAGCCCTGGCGCAAACTATCTCTTCATAAAAATTACACTAAACACCCCTGTAATATAACTCAATTATACTCATACCCCCTGCATTACAAAATCAAACACTTTAAGGGTGTGTTTGGTTTGAAGGAAAATATTTTTCTTGGAAAATGAATGGCGTTATTATTTATCTTTTCATGTTTGGTTGGTGAATGAAAATTATTTTCCAGAAAATCCTCCCCCACCCCCCACCCCCAACAATTACTCAACGTTTTCACAACTCTATTTTCCTTTCAAAAATTCAATTATTCTTCTATAATTTTTACATAAATCTAAAGGAACTAGTATGCCAATATACTTTTTTTCATATAAAAATAAGGAAATTTAAGCTCTATAATTAAAAAGAATAATTTTTTTCTTGTTGAAATAAAAATACTCTTTCTACAATATGAAAAAGTACTCATTTGTTGAAAAGAAAGAAAATATTTTTTCTTCGTCAAGAAAAAAAATTTCATTTTGTTGAAATAAAAAAAACTTGTTTATTACATTTTGTTGAAACAAAAGAAAATATATTTCTACGTCATGAAAAAAATTATTTTATTGAAATAAAAGAAAATATTTTTACTACATTTTGTTGAAACGAAAAAAATACTTTTTCTCAATCATGAAAAGAAAAATACCCACTTTGTTGAAATGATAGAAAATAATTTTTATTATATTTTGTTGAAACGAAAGAAAATAATTTTTCTACGTCATGAAAAGAAAATACTCATTTTGTTGAAATGAAAGAAAATACTTTTTTTACATTAAAAAAAAATACATATTTTGTAGAAATGAAAAAAATATTTTTTCTGCATCACAAAAATAAAGTACTTTTTTATTGAAGTGAAAGAAAATACTTTATTTTTACGTCATGAAAAGAAAATACTCATTTTGTTAAAATAAAAAAAAAAGCACTCTATCCGCAACATGAAACGAAAGTACTTTCAATAATTTTTCTATTAAGGGTGGTGGTGGGGATCGAGGGTAAGGTGGGGGTTAGGGGTGGGGGTTGGAGGTGGAGGGT